>CAUYQU010019798.1:0-16329 GCA_963574635.1 Cheracebus regulus
ACCCCTTCCTGACACCTTACACTAAAATTAACTTCAGATGGATTAAAGACTTAAACATAAGACCTAACACCATAAAAACCTTAGAAGAAAACCTAGGCAAAACCATTCAGGACATAGGCATAGGCGAGAACTTCGCAACTAAAACACCAAAAGCATTGGCAACAAAAGCCAAAATAGACAAATGGGATCTAATTAAACTCCAGAGCTTCTGCACAGCAAAAGAAACAATCATTAGAGTGAACCAGCAACAAACAGAATGGGGAAAAATTTTTGCAATCTACCCATCTGACAAAGGACTTATATCCAAAATCTACAAAGAACTAAAACAGATTTACAAGAAAAAAACAAACCCATTCAAAAGTGGGCAAGGGATATGAACAGACATTTTTCAAAAGAAGACATATATGAGGCCAATATAAAAAAAATTATCATCACTGGACATTAGAGAAATGCAAATCAAAACTACATTGAGGTACCATCTCACACCAGTTCGAATGGCAATCATTAAAAAATCTGGAGATAATAGATGCTGGAGAGGATGTGGAGAAATAGGAACACTTTTACACTGTTGGTGGGAGTGTAAATTAGTTCAACCATTGTGGAAGACAGTGTGGTGATTCCTCAAGGACATAGAAATAGAAATTCCATTTGACCCAGCAATTCCATTACTGGATATATATCCAAAGGATTATAAATCTATCTATTATAAGGACACATGCACAGCAACGTTCAGTGCAGCACTGTTTACAATAGCAAAGACTTGGAACCAACCCAAATGCCCATCGATGATAGACTGGACAGGAAAAATGTGGCACATATACACCATGGAATACTATGCAGCCATAAAAAATGATGAGTTTATGTCCTTTGTAGGGACATGGATGAACCTGGAAACCATAATTCTCAGCAAACTGATACAAGAACAGAAAATCAAACACCACATGTTCTCACTCATAGATGGGTGTTGAACAATGAAAACACATGGACACAGGGAAGGGAGCATCACGCACTGGGGTCTGTCAGGGGGGCTAGGGGAGGGCCAGTGGGGGGTGGGGAGTTGGGGAGGGATAACATGGGGAGAAAGGCCAGATATAGGTGACGGGGATGGAGGCAGCAAACCACATTGCTATGTATGTACCTATGCAACAATCCTGCATGTTCTTTATATGTACCCCAGAACCTAAAATGCAATTATACACACACACACACACACACACACACACACACACACATATTTATAAAAAGAAGTATGTCAACACAGGGACTATAACCTAGAATAGCCTGGGGACCTGATCCAGAAGCCACAGGAAGAAGGTTTTTTTTTTTTTTTTTTTTGGGATGGAGTCTCACTTTGCCTCCCAGGTTGAAGTGCAGTGGCACGATCTCCGCTCACTCAACCTCTGCCTCCCTGGTTCAAGCTATTCTCCTGCCTCAGTCTCCTGAGGAGCTGGAAGTACAGGTGCATGCCACCACGCCCAGGTAATTTTTGTATTTTTAGTAGAGACGTGGTTTCACCCTATTGGCCAGGATGGTCTCGATCTCTTGTGTTCCGCCCGCCTTGGCCTCCCAAAGTGCTGCGATTACAGGCGTGAGCCACCGCGCTTGGCTGAAGGGGACTTTTTTTTAAAGGAAGTGAGTGGTGAACATTGTCAAATCCTGCATTTGGCATGTGAGAGGAGTGTCAGTGGCACGATGAAGGCAGAAGCCAGACTTGAGAAGTCAACAGAAGTTGACCAAGAGATGACAGAACGGATTGACAGCTCTTAGAAGGAGCCCAGTTCTTAGGTGGGAGGAGAATAGGCAATAGCTAGTGGGTATAGGAGAAGGGTGACGTTAATTATTTTCAACGCAGGAGACGTTTGATAGTATTTAAACGCTTCTGGGATAAAGGCAGTAGAGAGGAAAGACAGAAATAAATGAATAAGTGACAATTTCAGAGACGTTACTGTGGGACTTAGACCACAGGTAGGGAATAATTTATAGGTAGGGGAGGAATCATTGTGATGAAAAAGAAGAGAGAAAGCTGAAAAATCTGATCTGGATACAGATGTAGGTACACCTTTAAGTGTAGGAACTGATGAATTTTCATCTAATATATATGTGCTTTATACATACACACACACACACGTGCACACACACACATATATAGAGATACCTGTAGCTAGTTTCAGTTGTCCATGATAATCATTTATTTTTATGGAGAAAAAAATAGAATAAAATCGACCGACTAATCAAAGTGTTAAATCTAATTCGTCTTACTGTATTCAAGAGAGTGATAATACAATTCTTACACAACACATACATGTCCACATGCACACACACACACACCCCAAAAATCAAATCATCCAAGGTAAATGCACCCTACGGTCAATCTGACAGCCCTTAAGAATAAAAATATACACCTATATATGGTGTATACATATCAATATAGGTATAGAGACATATATAAAATTATATATATAAAATATATTTTTTCTATACATATAAACATGCGTATATTTTATATATAATAGTATAGGTACTATATTTATAGTATACGTATAATATAGATTATACATGTATATATAATTTTTTGAGGGAGTGACAATGTGGTCTGCTGAGAAGCAGGAGACTATTGCTATAATCTCAGTGAACACTAAATACGGAATAAATGCTAATAAGCAACATTAAAAAACATGTATTCTGAACAATTTATTGGTAATCACCTTTTTCTCCCTTTTTTTTTTAGCTTGCAATCTTTTTAAATAACAGTCAGTGATGGCACCTAAACAGAAATTATAAAATAAAATACTCATTTATTTTTATGTAGAAAAAAATGGAATAAAATCAACCCACTAACCAAAGTGTTAAATCTAAATTGGTCTTACTATATTCCAGAGAGTTTTAGTGGTAATACAATTCTCACACAACACACACACGTCCACATGCACACTCCCCCAAAATCAAATCATCCAAGCTAAAGCACCTTACAGTCCATCTAAGAGCCCGTAAGAATAAATATGTGTTTCTTACTATGCTCTGTGATTGTCGCCCCCTTGGATCTCATGCCCAGGGCTAAAAACGAGTGAAGCATGTAAGTCTCTAAGACACAGAGTTTGTCAGCTGATTCTCGTTATTCAAGGATGGGAGGAGAGCCGTAAGAGGAACAAGGCCGGAAAGCAGGCACAGCACTGTTAGAGATCTTAGTACATGGCTCAGAGGAGGCAGTTTGCTTCGAAAGGGAAGGGTTAGGGGAAGGAGGGGCATGGCTGTGTTTGAATTTTGTTGTTCCACTTCTAAGGAAATGTCAGTTCCTACAGAGCATACCTCTCTTTCTTTTCTGTCTCCTTGTCGCTTATTTTCTTTTTCTTTTGTTTTCTTCTGTCTCCGTCTTCCCATACCCCAAAGTTAAAGGATGCAGGTGACCTCTGGAGAGCAGAATCGATTCAGATCTGGTAGAATGAAGAGTTGGAATGAATCTTCCCGAGCCGTTAGCTTCGGTGTTCTACCACGCAGGGAACTCATCTTTTGTTTTCCAGCTCCCTTTTATGTTGTTCAGCTGAAACAGGAAGCATCAAAATAGCTTGTAAGCACAGTGTTGGTTTTTTTTTAAAACTTGAGATTCATTTTAGAGTCATTACAGAGCTAATGTCCATTTAGACCTATTTGATACCCAACAAGAAATTTTGTGAAATAAAATGAAACACTTATGATCTCTGAATATCATAAACACTTTCAATTGTGTGTTTCAATTCAGTATCTGGGTAATAATTAAAGAAGTTACAACCGGACAAACCAAGTTGGTAATAAATGCCTGGAACTATGCTTGATAGGTTTAGGGCATCTAAGCCATTGACTGTCTTTCTGAGAGACCATGACAATTAAGAAATTCCCCTGCCATGGATAAAATTTAAAAAATTACAAAATACTTAAAAATATTAGATCTTTTATGTCTAAGAGGCAGAGTTTAAATTTTGTACATATTCACACCATTTCCTCCAGGATACATAGCATGTAGAAAAGTGTTCTCCCAGCACTTTGGGAGGCTGAGGTGGGCAGATCATGAGGTCATGAGTTCAAGACCAACCTGACTAACGTGGCAAAACCCTGTTTCTACTAAAAATACAAAAATTAGCCGAGCGTGGTGGTGCGCGCCTATCATCCCAGCTACTAGAAAGGCGGAGGCAGGAGAATCGCTTGAACTTGCGAGGTGGAGGTTACAGTGAGCCGAGATTGTGCCACCGCACTGCAGCCTGCGGGACAGACCAGGACTCTGTCTCAGGAAAAAAAAAGAAGAAGAAGAAGAAGAAGAAAACAATGTTCAATAGATATTTGTTGAAAAGTTTTTTGAGTATCTATTTGAAAAACAGGATACATCTAAAAAGAATCTGTCAAGGATCTGAAAAACAGCCACCTAATTGATACGTTTCTTTCTTCTTTTCTTTTTCAAGACAGAGTCTTGCTCTTGCTGCCCAGGCTGGAATGCAGTGGCACAATCTCAGCTCCCTGCAACCTCTGCCTCCTGGGTTCAAGCGATTCTCCTGCCTCAGCCTCCCGAGTAGCTGGGATCACAGGTGCCCGCCACCACGCCCGGATAATTTTTATATTTTTTGTAGAGACGGGGTTTTGCCATGCTGGCCAGGCTGGTCTGGAACGCCTGACCTCCTGATTAGCCTGCCTTGGCCTCCCAAAGTGCTGGGATGACAGGCATGAGCCACTGTGACCAGCTTCTTTCCTATTTTTAATTTGAAAACCAGAGCCTCGTCATTGCCTTGGGGGAGTAACAGTTTTGCCACTATCCTCTGCCAGTACCTTTATGGATGTACCCGGAAAGGCTCTGACTGGAAACATTCTGCAAAATAATGGTGGCAGTTCTGACATTTTTTTTTTTTTAAATTTAATTGGGCATGGGACAGAAATGGAAGAAATGCTTTAAAAACATTACAGGGGATTTCAGAGCAAGAATAATGCTCTGAAATAAGCATAATGGGATGAAGAATGATGACACTTTTTAGTGGGAAAAATTTTAAGTGCTTTTATCCTTTTAAAAACCAATTCAAAAATTATCCTGACACTAATGCTTAGAAAGTGTCTGTAATTTTTCTCTGGAGCACTATAAAATATGAGCTGGTTCTCCCCCATCTGTGATAGTTGGCATGGAAAGCTATCTAATATGTGCAGGAGATCATGTACTTTTTTTTTTCTTTTTTTGACAGAGTCTTGCTCTATCACCCAGGCTGGAGCTCAGTGGTGCGATGTCCACTCGCTGAAACCTCTGCCTCCTGGGCTAAAGCCATTTTCCCATCTCAGCCTCCCAAGTAGCGGGGACTACAGGCATGGGCCACCACACCCAGATAATTTTAGTATTTTTTTTGTATTAGCTTGGTGCGAAAGCAATTGAGGTTTTTGCAATAAATACAGTTTTCATTATCTTGCCCAGATCAGTCTCCAAATCCTGGGCTCAAGTGATCTTCCTGCCTAAACCTCCCAAAGTGCTGGGAATATAGGGGTGAGCCAGTAAAACATTTTTGAGTAACTCAACATATATCTTGTTATTTATAAACTTCATTTATGTGCTGTAGTCATTGTGTATACTAAATATTAGGAATTTAATTCTTGCTTTTTAGATAAAAATAAAGACAAATGAACATTATTTTTTTTCTTTATTGCTCAATTATCTTGCATATTTCTTGGGGTATATAGCTTTTTCATCCCCACTTCATTTTAGAAATCATTAATGTATGCCTTTCTCTTGTCTGTAGGTAAAGAATCACATAATCTTTAAGAAAAATGGAGGATACAAAAAGCTTAGATATATTCCATCTCTCCTTAGAGCATAATAAGAGATAACTGTATACAGTAGTTGATTTTTATTAAAAGATTACGTATCTCTGTTTGTTTTATTTCAGGGGTTAATTTTCAAGTTTGGGATGGTTCTCTGTCTTTGAGTTGTCATTTGTTTCTGCTTATAACCTCCTGATCATGCCTTTAGTACTCATAAATGTTGAAAAGGGAAGGTCTCAGGTGACTTAATAAGGCTCTGATGTAAATATGTGTTTCTGGGGAAGGTGAAGTGAAGGTGTTGGATTACGCATGACTATCACAGTGTTCTTAGACCACATCTATGCCCTCTCAGGTGAGTTAAGTAAAACTGGTTACTGAGTATCGAAGTATAATAAGGTCTCAGGACTTTGAGTCACTTTTTTAATTGACTGTCATAGATTCCATTTTAAGCTCATTTATTGAAGACTATCACAATGTTATTCTCATTACTAATTTTATTCCCGAAGCACCAGTAATCCAAGTGATTAGATTATCCTTGATTTTACAGCAAGAAGAAATTTTCAACAATGTTAATATTAAATGAACTTATATTAAATAGCATTGTATAAGTTCTAGGTCTTGCTATCATATTCTGCATTCAATAAAATACCAGAACACAAGTCAAAAACGCCCATATCAAACACTGACCAGTTTTTACGTTGAAGTATTGAAATCTAGTTTCTGTAATACTTAATAGAATGTTAATCAGAGAACAATACAACAAAAAATAAAGTCACCCATCAAAAGAATGTTTCAGCTACTTGATTCATGTACAGACTAATATCTTCATATGCAGTGAAGTGCTGTCAAGTTTTGATTCTTTTACGATCTTTGATTATGAAACAGCAAAATCAGAATTAGGAAAGAAATGTTGAGAAGGCAAGTGGCTTAGAATTTGGATAACTCTAAGTTTAACATTTATATTACTTATTCAACTGAGAAGTTGAATAATTCTGTTTTATAATTAATGGCTTAAGTAAAGTGTTGGGTGTGTTGGTCTTCAATCTTTAAAAATTTTTAAATATTTATAGTCCTCATATTTTTATGTAGACATCTAAGTTTTTGTTACAAGTTTAAATAGTTGCAAAAGATGTTTGACATATTGTAAATTTTGTTATTTAAAAATAAAATAACTAGATCACTCTTTTAAATATGTTCAGTGTAGTGACAATAATAATTTCATATCTTCTACCAAGCATTTAAAAATACAGGAAAGCTATTTAAAAGTCAGCTATTTTACTGTCTACTTTTTCTTCTCAACTAATTTTATGCTTTTTACCCAACATGATTTTCTCCAAATGTGATATATATTTTTGTGCTTGAAATAATTTTATCGCTTTTGTGCTTTTCTGCAACCCTTGTATCCATACATGTGTATAGTATAAAAATGGAAATAAATGTCCACATTCCCCTTACCAGCACAGTTTATCCTCAGAGTACCTGATAAACGACCTGTTGCCGAATCAGTTGGGGATTTTTGCTCAGACATTTAAGTTGTGTAACATGCAACTTCATAAAATGTCAAATTTTCACTGAAATATGTTCTTTATTATTGTGAAACGCCAATGGCCAGAGAAAAGCATCTGTTTGTGCAGGAAGAAGTACTGCATCCGTCTTCTTATGACAGGACTGTGTTTGCGGGAGCTTCTCCATCTCAGTCTACCGTGGATTTACCCATGATCTTAACGTTGTTTTCAAACTGTGACATTGTTTCATAAGCACCTTGACTAAATATTTGGGCCTCCTAGGACATACAGAGACGTTTTTTCTGTGTCTTTCTAGTTGGAAGATAAAGTTACATGGGCCTTGATCATCCTGTAGACAGCTGCTTTCAGAGAGCAAAATCCTTTCCAAGAGACTTGTGTGGTTTCATACTGAAGCCTGGAGTTGCTGTGTCTTAGCTTTAATGCTTATATCTGGGTTTCAATAAGTGAAGCCTCTAAAAGCTTTTCCTTTGTGATATTCTGCCCTGAAGGCTGTATCTTGAGCAGGGGCACTGGAATTGTTGTCCTTGTATGTATTTTAAATTCTTGTATGGATTTTGGTGAGTCATAATACAAACAGTTAAACTGTTTTCCGGCCTGCAGAAACAAAGATAAAATCACAAAGCATTATTTTCTCTTGTTTGATTATTCTCATATTCCTACCAACTGTGCTTCATGTCAGCAAGTGATTCTTTACATTATTATAAAGTAACATAATATAGGAGCATCTTATAAGACTAGAGAGACAGAAACAATCCAAAAACCACCTTTCTGCAAACAGCCATTTGTAATGATCAACTAAAGAGTTTAAAAGACACGGATAGAGTCTATTGATAGTTCAGATTTGCTATGGTGATGTGATATGACCAGTACTTCTAAAGGTACCCAAATTTAGTTCAAAATATCACTTTAGCATATTCTTGATTTTATTCATTCTACCAGTGATCTGCTCAGAAAATCAAATCTGAGTACAGCAAGAGAGGAAAAGAAGTTATTAAAATATCAGACAAAGTAGGTTCATCAGGAGTTACAAAGTTATTTCATACTCTACTTTACCTTTATTGTGGAAAAGGGTACTTTTTTTTTTTTAATCACAGAATAAAGACCTGAGATTGATTATGGAATCACTGTGGACATTTTCAGCACAGCTCACACACACCCACGTGGCTATTTCAGTCTGCTTACATTTGCCATGTGCCCCCTGAATCACAGAGTGTGAGCAAAAAGGTCTAAAAGCCCCCACAGTTCAGCTCTAATACTCAGTGGAGAATAACATCTATTCTTTCTTCCTCAATCCAAAGATACCCCCACAAAATGTTGTTTTATTTCCTTATACACTCAACTTTTGCTCTTAGAATGGGACTTATCAAACATAGAACCTGTCTTTGGGTGAGTATTACATAAATTTCTACACTTTACCAAATATGGGGAGATTCTGTCTCATACCTCCATATTCTGATATTGTTTACCTTTCATTTTATTTTACCAACTTCTTTGTAAAGAAATACAACAAATTAGCAGTGTGTCTTAGAGAGAGACAAAGAAGGTGTAGGATCTTGGAAGAACTAGTGGAGATGGGAGGGGTCTCTCAGGAATTAAAGTGTTTGAGCAACCAAAAGAAGTGCGATCCAAGACTCAAAATCTCCCAGTCTTTAGATTGCTTTCAGCTCATTTCTTTCCCATGGCATTGAGGAGTCTTGGAAGCTGTGTTCTGGCAGATGTGGCAGGCTTAGCAGTCTCTGAACATTGAGGGTAAAGAGAACCTGGCTCAAGCAGCCTGAAGTGGGATAAGCTGTGACAGTGGAGATGGCACACACAAGCTTAGAATGTTTTTCTGGCCTCCCATGGAACTCAATGCTTTGAGCAGGGGTTGAGTAAAGCTGAACTGCTGAAGACACAGAAACAAGTTCCCATCAAGGTCTCAGAGGTCAGCTCAGGAGCAGGACCACTGTATTGTTTCTCAAAGAGGGAAAATGAATTAGCTGAGAAGGTTCAGTGTCCTTATGCATTCAAAAATCTCAATATGTAATATCATATAGCCACAGTTCTGAAGAAAGGAATCCGTAGAAAGTGGTATCTTTCCAGGATAAATCTTTGACAACTTTCATGGCTGGTTGTATTATATGTTAATGACAATGAAGTTTCTCCTGTAGCTTCATTACCATTCTTAAAGTCTATCTCATAATGTACATTTGGACACTGCCTAGAAAAATGTGGTGTCTGATTGGTGCTGAAAAGACGGTGATGAAATTCCTAACAAGCAAAGACTGTACCTGACTGTTTTCAATAATTTGGTATTCTGGAATAAGCTTAACATCCTCACTAGCTGCCTTTGCCCCCCACAAGTACTTAGTATATGCCCAAATAAAGTTTAAGCAAGCTAGCTCCACTATTCCCAAATGCATATTATCTAGGGTCTAGCCTTTAAAAGTACAAAGGAAAAAGTTTAAAAGTACAACTCACAAAAGGTTGTACCCAAACTAAAAAAGCTGAAATGATAGATTGATGGATTTGTGTTTTCTATGGAAAAGGGTACAAAGCAGAATGCTAACATACATATATAGGGGAGAAGAGGGCAGGGTTTTTATAAAATGAATGCAGTCAAATCTTTTGTAACAGTTTCTTAAGTAACATAAATATTAGAGAGATGATTCATGAAAGTTCAAGCTATTGCCATATCTAGGAATATCAAGACATAGCTAGTATTTTTTTAAAAGTATTTTTAAACAAACCTATTACTGAGTAGATATAATGTTTATTTTTTCCCCTAATTACTTAGTTTTTCTTAGTCACATATTCAAGGGAACATACTAATGTTTGGTAAAATGGTGTTTGTGAAATTCTACTTCTCACTCTTTCACCTACCATGAGACGTTCAACTATTATTATACTTGTAAGTATTGGAAATTCAAGTACTGTTAATTTTAACATACTTTCACCAAAGTAGTAATTTTTGTGAGAAAGCCATAATCTTGTCAGTAATCCCTTTCTAAAAAATCCAACAGAAAATACGAACTAGTAACTGATGATGATAAGAAAATAAAACCCAGAAAAAAATCCTAAGGCAGAGCAGCTTCAGGCTTCAGTGTGAAACCATCAGAGTCACTTAGGAGGTGTTTCTCTATCAAAGCAGCTGTCTGTTCAAAAGGTGCTCACAGACCATGCACTTTTCTTCTTCCAACTAGGAAGATACAGAAAAATGACTCAATTCCCTCAAGGAGGAACAAATATTTAGTTTATTATGAAAAAGCCTGCTTCCACGATCTGGGTGAGACCATGTCAGAGTTTGAGGAAGATGTTAAAATCGAGGGTGAATCCAGGCCAATTCCAGCACACACAGTCTGCTGTCATGGGAAGATGGAAGCAGTATTTCTTCCCCCATGACCAGGATTACTTTTCTAGTCTTCGGCTGGAAATCACATGATTATTTGTACTTGTTAAAAATGTGGCCCTTAACCTTGAATGTGCAGACAGCCTTTCTCAAATGCTTGGGCTGCAGCAGGGGCAACTCCACATCTCACACATGTCCAGAGCCTTTTCTACAACCTGCCTGACCAAGGCCTTGGCCGTCTCAACCTTGACAATGACCACACTCCTGGATATAGACCACCAGGGCTGGACTGCATCAGACTCCCAGCGGGAGCCTCTGACTCCCTTCAACACACAGATACACCCTACAGGATTCCACCCACACTGCTTCCACAATGTGCAGTGACTTGTAAATAGAAGAGTCCATTCAAATTTTAGAAAATAAAGTTCAATGTATTTTCATAGCAAACAAGCAGAAACAGCACAGGAGACAGGGAATACTGAAAACATCTAGTTGCGTATATAAAACCTCCAAGTATACCTAGAGTCTATTGTTTCATAAAATGCAATAAGCACCTTTTAGCTTTCAACAATAAATTAATTTTGTTTACAGAACCCACAGGCAGACATAGTAAAGGAAGAAAAGCAGATTACTTTATGGTTTTATAGAGTTGAACTGAAACTAGCCACAGAGACATTTCCACTTGACACTAGTGCCTTAGGAGCCTCGAAGCAGATGAGACGTTTACTAACAGAAGCGCACACAAACACAGCCGCGACCTGATGTCTGCCTACATTTCCACTGGCAATCCTACGCTTAGCTGGCTTTGGACCCCAGGAGGGAAAAGAAACCAAAACAGAACAAAACTTCTCACATCAGAACTACCAGTTACAGGGAGAAGAGAAAAACAAAACACAACCAAACAGAAAAGAAGTCCTCTAGAATGCAACGTTTCCCAGGAGCCTGGGCTCTTAAGCGCCCTCTCCGCGGAGGCGAAGGGCCAGCTGCTTGTCTCTGGGCATAATTGTGACGCGCCTGGCATGGATGGCACACAGGTTGGGGTCTTCAAAGAGGCGCACCGGGTAGTCCTCACTGGCCTCCTGCAAGGCGCCAATGGCCATGCTCTGGAAGCGCAGGTCCAGGCTGATGGCCTGGGCAATCTCGCTCACCAGGCGCTGGAAGGGCAGCTTGCTCAGGAGCCACTCCGGGGACTTCTGGTACTTTCTGATTTTGTGCAGCGCCAGGGTGCCAGGCCTGTAGCGATGAGGCTTCTTGATCCCTCCTGTAGGCGGCAACCTCTTGCCTGGGACTTCAGTGGCCACGGGCTTCCTGGAGGCCTGCCAGCCGGTGGCTTTGGGGGCTCTCTGCTTGGTGTGCTCCATGGTGCATGGCCGAGACCTCTCCTCTGTCCTTGCATTGAGCCTGTTCTGCTGCAGGCAGTGCTGATGTCTGAGAGTGAGGGCGGTGGGGCTGTGGAAAGGATCCAGAGAGCCTGTGAGTTGAGATTCAAGCAGAAGACGCTCCTGCGCGCTTAGTCCCTTCCAACCCAGCCGCAGGCTTACTGGCTCTCAGGTCTGTGGGTCAGAGGTCGGGCTGCTCAGTCTCCCCGGAGGGTCCTGGGTTTCCTTGGTCTACACAGCAGCAAGCAGGAGTCTCCCTCCCAGGCCATCTTTTTCTGAGTGGAGATCTCTGTGGTCTCAGTAAACTCCGGCCTATTATAAGATGTTCTGATGATTGCAGTAGCCCCACCCAGATACCTTCCATTGTACTCACAGCTTCATCAGACTCTCAACGTCATCAGGGCTGTGAAAAGCCAGTCAAGTCCCCGGGTTCTGCACACACCCAAGGGAGGGACGAACCTCTGGAGTGTGCATCATGGGAGGGATGGGAGGTGCGAGTTAGCTAAAATTCTGGTTGCCAAAGAGATTCTGAACGTTTACATTTCATGATCATCATGGAAGTCATTACAATGAAAAAGACGTAGAATTTTATACCCAGGCATGCGATGCACATACCATACACAGAACAGGAAATTCCAAGATAACCTCTACTCACAAAATAAGTTTACATTCCTGTTTCAAAATAGATCTCATTTCATAGAAAACCTTTAGGTTCACACCAAAATTGCACCAAAGGAACAGAGGTTATGGGTATACTCTCCCACAACATATGCACAGGCCCCTTCATTACCAACTTTCTGCCCTAGATTGGGTCCTTGGTGCTACAATCATTTAGCCTACATTGACACTTTACCCTGACTCCAAGATCACAGCTCTCCTTAGGATTCACTTGGGTGTTGTATATTTCATGGACTTGAGCAAAGGCATAATTACATGTATCCACCATTATTGTACACTATGGACTAGTTTCACATCCGTACAAATAAACTGTGTCCAGTCCCTGCACTTCTCCTTCACCCTTGGTCCCTTGCAACCACGCAAGTACTGATTTATTTATTCATATTTAAAATGCATGCATCTCATATATGTTTCTTATGTACAAAATGCTGTTTTAAAGTATGTACACATGGTCTAATGTCTAACTCTAGGTAACTGACATCCATTTCTCACATATATATTACTGTGATGAGAACACTGCACGTCCATGTTAATAGCATTTTTCAAGAATATAATCTATTGTTAAGTATAGTCACCATGTTGTACAATAATTCTTGAGCTTATTCCCCCTATGTAACTGAAATGTTGTGTATTTTGGCTAATGTCTCCTCAAGTTGGAGGGATTTCTGGGCTCTTTGTTTCATCAGCTTTGATTTCTGTTTTTATGGCATTGTTATTCTGTTTTTGTTCCTACAGCTTGATAGCACACTTTAAAGTGAGGAAAGCATGAATTTTTAAAATTTTCTCTATGGTTTGCCCTGTGACAGCACCACTCAGACACATGTCAAAGAGATTTGATTCTTCACTATTTTAGATTTTTACTGATTGTTAAGACAGAGTAATGACATGGAATCATTTCTGTGGGCCACCTTGAAAACCGGAACTCCAATTACTGTTGCTATAAATTTGTTACAGTTTATGTTACATTCAGGATATTTGATGAATTACCTGTTCATATAATGACAAATAGGGTTCAATTACACAAAATATTTAATGATCAAATCCACAGTGAGAGAAAATTTTATTTTTAATCTCTACATTTCCTATATAATAATTTGAAAAATATAGTAAAAATAGAATATGACCTAGTATAAAATACATTATTACTATGTGCATTTCTGTTTTAGAGAAGGACAAAACAGAGGTCAACATGTTATTTTAGGCATAAACATAGGTTACATTGGGACCAGTGTTTTGGAGGAGAAGGCATGGAAATGAATGCAGAGATTACACAAGCTTTCTGGGGTCCATGTTTCTCTGTCTAGTTTTCCATGTGGCACCTAGAGTGTGTTACCATTCTGACATTATAAAGATCACTCCCTGACATGAAACAATTTTGGCAGGAATGTGAAAAAATTCATTTTAGAAGAAAATCTGGTTTTTAATTTAATTTTTGCAAGCTTGAAGATGGTTGCTTCCCCGGGGAAAGTTATGAGAAGTATAAATGTTTACAAGGAAAACTATTCCAATGCTCTTAGAAAGCCAGGGCCTTCAGGAAAAAGTATTGTAAGGGGAGACTCTGTTTGATCTCCTAAAAATCATTCAGAAGCAAAAACATCCTAAGTCATAGAAACTTCATTCAGTGTGATTTCATCACAGTCTCTTTAAAAAGTTTCTTTTTTTCTTTGTAAAAACAGCTCCCCCTTCACCGGATGCTCAAGGCTCACGCACCTATCTTGTTCCAGCCAGGAAGCCCAGAACAATGCCTGCACATGCATGGACCTCAGAGCTCCAAATGTGATGATGGTGATTGTTACCATTTTTGAGACAGAGTCTCACCCCGTTGGCCAGGTGTGAGGGCAGTGGCGCCATCTCTGCTCACTGTAACCATCACCTCTGGAGTGCAAGCGATGCTCCTACATCAGTCTTTAGAGTGAGTAGGGGATACAGCAGGCACTAGCGACCACACCTAGATCATTTTTGTTTTTTAAATTAATGACAGGAGACCTGGAACTCCTGAGTTCATGTGATCCCCCAGCCTCGGCCTCCCAAATTGCTGGGATAACAGGAATGAGCCACTGTGCATGGTCTGAGATACAAACATGATTGAAAGGGATGCTCAAACAGGCTGCTGCCTTCATCTGGGTGTAACCAATGTAAGATGTAAGAAAGATGTTAAATCATGGGTAAGTCCAAGGTAGGCTGAAATACTGAAGCTCCAGCATAGAGAGAGGGTCCTGTCATAGAAAGACTGGAACTAGTACTTTCTCCTCTAAAAGCAGGCCTTTCTATCTGGGCTGGGACCTGGAGGAAGATGAGCTTATTTTATTTATTTTTTAAACTCAGTGTTGGGGAAGTGGGCCCTGGGCTGTCCCCTGTGAAAGGCCTCCTTCCAATGCTTGGGCTGTAGCAGGGGCGGGTCTCCCCACATCCCTCACACATCCGAGGCCTCTCCTACCAGCTCCCGGAACGAGACCTGGGTCATCCCAGCCATGGCTACGGCCGTGACCACGTTGCAGGACACGGAACTGCTGGTGATGGACAGCACTGGGCTCCTAAAAGCTGCCGCGCTCCCTTTCCACCCACAAACGCACCTGCACTGATTTTTCCGCTTCCTGTAATGTGAAGCGACTTGCGGATAAAGAGTATTTTCACATTTTAGAAAGTGGAGATCAATGTATATTCATAGCAAACTAGCAGGAACAGCCCTGGAGACAGGCGACATTGCAAACACAGAGCTGCACACAGAAAAAGCCAAAGTGTGGACCCATCTACTGTTTGATCAAATGCAGGAAACACTATCTACTTGGCACCTATCCGTGAATTTGGTTTTCAGTAATATTAAGGAACACATTTTTTTTCCACAGCTGTTCTTGATTTGAAATGCTGAAACCTGTTCACTGAGACTTTTCCACTAATGCATTAGACCCTCAATGTAGATTGAAAGTTTACGAATAAAACAAAATAGAAACACAGTCATAGCCTGTGATTTCTCCTCCTGGTTTGACTCCCAATCATACACTTAGCTACTTTTTGACCCTGTGCGGGAAATGATACCAACACTGAACAAAATTTCTGATATCATTAACAGAGAGAAGAGGAAAAACGCAACAGAACACAAGAAACCCATCTACAATGCAAGGTTTCCCAGGAGCGCGGGCTCTTACGGACCCTCTCCGCGGAGGCGGAGGGCCAGCTGCATGTCTCCGGGCATAATGGGGACGCTCCTGGCATGGATGGCACACGGGTTGCTGTCTTCAAAGAGGCGCACCAGGTAGACTTGCTGGTCCCCTGAGAGCGCCAATGGCCGCGCTCTGGAAGCGCAGGGCCAGGCTGAGGGCCTGGGGATCTCGCGCTCCAGGTGCTGGAAGGGCAGCTTGCGCAGGAGCAGCTGTGTGGACTCTTGGTACCTTCTGATTTCCTGCCGCGCCTGAGCTCCAGGCTTGTAGCGGTGGGGCTTCTTGATCCTTCCTCTAGGGGGCGCCCTCTCGCCGGCAGCCTTCCCAGTCAGCGGCTTCCTGGGGGCCTGCCAGGCGGTGGCTTTGAGGGCAGTCTGTTTGTTGTGCCCCATGGTGCCGGTGCCCGGTGATGGCCTCTACCCTCTCCTTGGGCTGAGCCTGGCTCCCTGCAGGAGGCGCTGGCATCAGAGAGTGAGGGCGGTGGGGCTGTGGACAGG
>CAUYQU010019800.1:0-10460 GCA_963574635.1 Cheracebus regulus
AGTCTGTTTCTTTGGTCACTCAGCTCCGTCAGACTTTTGGGAGTAGGCTTGCATCGACCTGCCCACAACAAATCCCACCTGCCCCGCCAACACCAACTAGCTCTGGGGCCTTAACAGCTGATGGAGACTCTTCATTAGTCCTTGCTTTGCTGATTCCATGATTAAGGACACAAGCCTTCACCATAAGGCACTAGACACAGGACATGGGCTTTGGAGTCCACATAATCAGAGTTGAATACCAGCTCTCTCTCTCTCTCTCTTTTTTTTCTTCAGATGGAGTTTCACTCCTGTTGCCCAGGCTGAAATACAATGATGTAATCTTGGCTCACTGCAACGTCGGCCTCCCAAGTTCAAGTGATTCTCCTGCCTCAACTTCCCAAGTAGCTGGGAGTATAGGGGCCTGCCATCACGCCCAGCTAATTTTTTGTATTTTCGTAGAGATGGGTTTTCACAGTGTTAGCCTGGATGATCTGGATCTCCTGACCTCTTGATCCACACACCTCTGCCTCCCAAAGTGCTGGGATGACAGGAGTGAGCCACATGCCCAGTCACCAGCTTTTATCTTAACAAACAAACAAACAGAAAAAGGTGAATGATACAATGGAACAATGACTAAGGAATGTAAGCCAAATAGACAAAAATAGGCTTAATTTCATTAGTAATTAAAGAAATATATTTTTAGCAGGACACAATTTTTCATCTAAGAGATGAACAGAGATAGAAAAGAATGACAGCAGACAGTGCCAGGCGAGCTGCAAGCTGCAAGAAAACAGAAAACCCTGCACAGGGGAGTGTCAGTGAAATGTGTACACTCTTTGAATGAGCAATTCCACTTCTAGGAACTTAGCCTATGGAATTAGCAACGATATGCACATAAGTATGTTGAAAGAAGGACCAGTTTTAAGTAAATGTAATTTTCAAATTCTCATAACATGATATATGCAGCTATTTTTTAACTGGCACAGAGCCATACTTCTACTATAAAATGATGTACAATGATATTTTAAGTGACCACAGCAAATTACCAAACATGTAATCTAATCTTTGTTTAAAATATTAAAATAAGGCTGGAGGAGGTGGCTCATGCCTGTAATCACAGTACTTTGGGAGGCCAAGGTGGGTGGATCACCTGACGTCAGTAGTTTGAGACCAGCCTGGCCATCATGGTGAAATCCTGTCTCTACTGAAAATACAAAAAATTAGCCAGACGTGATGGTGGGCGCCTGTAATCCCAGCTACTCGGAGGCTGATTTAGGAGGATAGCTTGAAACTTGGAGGCAGAGGTTGCAGTGAGCCAATATTGTGTCAATACACTCCAGCTTGGGCAACGAGAGTGAAACCCCGTCTCAAAAAAAAAAAAAAATTAAGATATATATGTGGAGCCTGCCATTGCTGCCATCGCCTGAGGGGAGCAGAAGAGGCTGAGACCTGGGAGAAAATGCGGGAGAGGAGTCGGCTCCTTAGCCTCAGCTGCTGCCAGAGATGCCCACCCACCCATTTCCTATCCTTCTGCCCCGTTCACAATGCAGCTGCATCTGCAAAGCGGTACGATCCATCTAAGGGACTATGTCTTCATTGAATTTTGTGTTGAAGACAGTAAAGCTGTTAATGTATATTTTGAAAAATCCAAACAATTCAGTTGTCTTGGAGGAAGTGATCATTTTAAGCATTTAAATGACATTGATCTTTTTTACTGTATCGATCCAAATGATCCCAAGCATAAAAGAATGGACAGATCAATTTTATGTTGTTTCTGAAGAATCTGGATGTCATGGCCAAGGTTAACAAAAGAAAGGGCAAAGTTTAACTGGCTTAGTGTGGACTTCAACAGTTGGAAAGATGGAAGATGATTCAGATGAAGGCATGTCTAATTTTGACCATTTCTCTGAGACCATGCACAGCATGGGTGGTGGTGTGGACACAGATTTGCCAGAAGTAGATGGGGCAGATGATGACTCACAAGACAGTGATGATGAGAAAATGTTAGATCTAAAGAATATCGTCATCACCTGGAATTTGATAAAGAAAAATAACGGCTCTGCAAGATTTCAGAATTGGCAGAATTTTTGAATTGATAGCTCTAAAGGCATGCTGTATTTGCCCACTGTAACCCATTTTTCAACCTGTTTGTTTTTGAAAAGGCTTCACTGCAGGTTGATATGTACCATTGCATGGGGCAATTTTAAATTAGCTAAGGCAATAACCTGATGCACGAACACTTCCTAGATTTCCAGGAAGCTGTTGAAGTCCTAGGCAATTGATGCAGCAGTTGGGATAAATACAGACATCTCACCTAAGTCTCCTTTTCTTCATAACATAGATACTGATGCGAAAGGAAGCTCTCAGCTTAGGGAAAAATAACTAAATTTTAGATTACAGAACATGAATTCAGAAGTGGCTGGAACAAATTGGCTCACACCTTACTGGTAACCTGCTGTTCCTCTGGTGTTATCCTTTAAGATTTTCACTAAAGTTTATTTTTCAAAAAATTTACTTTCACCTGATTTTATGTAAGTGAACACTTGTTGGTGTTTCAGATGTATTTTAGCTGAAACTAGTGAATGCCCTAACTTAGACCTTTTTTTAAAAAATTATACATTTGGGCCAGGTGAGGTGGGTTACACCTGTAATCCCAGCACTTGGTGGAGGCTGAGGCAGGCAGATCACCTGAAGTCAGGAGTTCAAGACCAGCCTGGCCAACATGGCAAAACCCCGTCTCTACTAAAAGTATAAAAATTAGCTGGGCATAGTGGTGTGTGTGCCTGCAATTCCAGCTACTCAGGAGGCTGAGGCAGGAGAATCGCTTGAACCCAGGAGGCGGAGGTTGCAGTAAGTGGAGATCGCACCATTGCACTCCAGTATGTGCAACAAGAGTGAGACTCCGTCTCAAAAAAAAAAAAAGCTTACATTTGGACCCGGGCTCAGTGGTTCATACCTGTAATCCCAGCACTTTGGGAGGCCAAAGCAGGTGGATCTCCTGAGGTCAGGAGTTGGAGACCAGCCTGGTCAACATGGGGAAACCCCACCTCTACTAAAAATACAAAAATGAGCTGGGCATGGTGGTGGGTGCCTGTAATCCCAGCCACTCAGGAGGTGAATGTTGCAGGGAGCTGAAATCGCATCATTGCACTCCAGCCTGGCTAACAGAGTGAGACTATCTAAAAAAGGAAAAAAGAAGATTATACATTTGGTATCGTTTGACCCTTAGGCTTTTACATCTCATGGCATAGAGGATGAAGAAAGCTGTAGATTGTTGCTTGAGAGTGTATACATTTAGACCAGATTTGTATTTGCACTGTCAGTATGGCAAATGAGTGAAAAAAATGTTTAATACACTATTGGATTTTTTATTTCTTTTTTTTATTCCACTTATGCCAGATCTGAAAACCTCAAGTTAAGTTCATGACCCTGGGGATGTTTTTTAAATGTCCACATTCTTTCTAATAAACTGTTGGAAGACTTAAGAAAAAATAAGATACATATCCACAGGCATATTCATAGGAAAATTCTAGAGAAACAGAAATAGAGGCTCTTTCTGGGGATACTTTTACTCTGTTTTGGTTAAATTTGTTAGAGTAAGCATGCATCCTGCATATCATCTTCTTAATAAAATAAAAGCAATCTGGCCAGACGCAGTGGCTCACGCCTGTAAACCCAGCACTTTGGGAGGCCAAGTCGGGCTGATCATGAGATCAGGAGCTCAAGACCAGCCTGACCAACACGGCGAAACCCCATCTCTACTAAAAACACAAACATGAGCTGGGTGTGGTGACACGCACCTGTAGTCCCAGCCACTCAGGAGGCTGAGGCAGGAGAATCACTTGAACCCGCGAGGTGGTGGTTGCAGTGAGCCGAGATCACACCACGGCACTCCAATCTGGGCAACAGAGCAAGATCCTATTGCAAAATAATAATAATAATAAATAAATAAAATAATAAAATTAAAGCAATCAAAACTTTAACAAGAAATGGGCATCTGGGGCAGATCTCTTCTAAAACACGTGTAGGTGCCGGGAGCCACGCAGCCCACTGGTCACACCTGACCCCACTCTGTGGACTCCACACACCTACCCAGGCCACCGCTCAGCAGCTAGAGGGAAGGTGGCTCCCTACGGACACCAAAGGCTTTGATGAAGACTTGAGGGAACTAGCAGTGGGAATAGCTCTGCCAAAAACAAAAACAAAACAAAACAAACAAACAAACAAAAAAACTGGGTGCAATGCTCAGACCAGATTGTATCATCTCTCATGACAGCAAAAACCTCACAAAAAAACTGAGAGCACTTTGAAGACAACAGTTTTCTTCTTACCCCCTGGTTAGAGAAGTTAGAAGAAACTACTGTTTCTTCTGCTGATGGCAGAAAAACTCAGACCATCTGCGCCTACAGACAGCGCATTGCTTCAACTTTGGAAGAGGGATGGGAAGGGAAAACACTGTCACAAGAAAATCAAAGGATGAGAAATTAGTGGTGGACTGTGTCAGGCACAACGGACTCAGATCTATGACAAAATGGAATAAAAATTCCACCATCACTTGGGACAGGAATTAGCTAGTAAACAAGCTGAGTTCAACGAGCACATCTCCATACTACCGTTTATTTATTTTTTTGCTCATTACTGTGTTCGGTTATCTTTATCACAAACATTTACATGTAACTATTTTGAAGTGTTGGTTTGGTTAGTTTAGAATCATCCCTTTGCTTAATAAATGTGTTCATGCTAAGAACAAAAATAAATATAAAACAAACAAAACAAGAATGCAGCTGCTTCCTTGACCAACCATTGGACCTCAGGGCAAGGTTTTGACTTCCCTGAAAGCCTGCCAGATGGTGGGAGGCATGTGGCCGTCACTCCAGCTGACGTTAAGCCAACTTCCAGACATGCAAGTGTCCTCTGGTCCACCCAGCTTGACAATTCCAGACGTGACTGAGGCTATCCTCTACTACCCAGCCTTGCTCAACAAGCCCAGACTGGAAGGGCTTCACTGGCCCACAGACTTCCAAGCCTGTTTTTTTAAGCTTTGAGCTGTCTTGTCATGCAGCAAAAGCCAACATATATGTGCAGAGCAGAGAGCAAGGCTGACATTGGTTGGCTGCTGGATAAAGTGCATGGGGTCAGAGGCAGGAATCACAGGGAAATTTTTTTCTCTGCATTTTACTGTTTTTGTACCTTTTGAATTTTGAATTCTATGGATTAACCTGTTCTAAAAAAACACACACACACAATTGTAAAATATTATAGTCATAAAGCATGACTGATGGGGAAGATAGTTTTCATCCATAAATTATACATTTTGCTGTTACTTCAAAAATACAATAAGTTATCATTTAAGGTCACTGACAGGTTCTTGGGAACTGCAACTTTAAATGAAATGACATATAGCAAAACCAATTTGACCATAGGCTAATTGACAGAAACAAGAGTTAAGTTCCTACAGCACATTTCTGGTCATAAAAGCATCACCAAACTTCTAGATAAAGATCCAAACACTCTCAATATATTAAATATTGAAATAAATGTGAACTACACATATATCTATGAAAGATCAGTAAACACAAATATGATTATGAGTCACCCAATTGTTCAAGTTGAGGGTCACGGGTCACAGGTGGCCACAGGGCATAAGGTGGGATCCAACACCAGGCAGGACACCATCCTGTCGCAGGGCACATGTTCACACACATGCACTCTCACACACACCACATTTTTTCTCCCACACACATACACTCACATGCACACACTCATACTCTGACACACACACACTCACACACACCCTCTCACAGACTCACACAAACTCACACACAGACACACTCACACACATAATCTCTCACACACACTCACACACACAATCACATGCAGTGTCTCTCACACAGTCTCTCACACTCTCACACATGCACTATCATGCCCACACTCACATCCCCATACTCACACCCTCAATCTTCACACACACTCATATCTACACATGCACCCACACTCACTAACATGCTCACTCTCACCCACACAGCCTCACACACACACACACACACACACATACCCACACTCATACATGCACAGTCACGTACCCACTCACACCCCACACTTACCCACAGCCACACCCTCACTCACACACACACCCCACATGCACACACACACGCTTACATATCCATACTCAAACTGGAACAGTTTAAACACAATTTCGACAATTTAGATATGCAGCTCACACCTTTGCACACCTTTGGGACGAGGGAGAAGTCGGAGGACCTGGAGAAAACCCTTGCAGACATGAGGAGAACGTGCAAACTTCACTCAGAAAGTGGCCCTGCTGGGAACCGATTTTTCCTCTCAACAGGGTTGTAATGAAGTGACGGCCATTGAGCACCTGCTGTAACTGAACTGAAAATGAACATGCATGGCTTTTTATTTTGTTTCCCTTTCTCAGATGCATCTAAGACCTTTGTCCTCAACACAGCAGAAGCCTCCACGTGCTGTCTGGTGTTGGAGACAACAGCGCAGGCTGCAGTGGCTTAATGTGAGTTTTTCTGGTAGTTTCTAAGCCTGTAACACTATGCAGTATTGTATTGTTTCGTTCACACTTTGCCAAAGTTCTTACTCTGAGGTCCACTTTCTTTCCATTGTAGTGTGCTACCTCCTTACCGGGAAAGACGGATGAGAGCACTAGGATTGGAGCTATACTGGCTGCATCTGATTAAACTTGAATTGGCTTAGAAAATAGGAGGAGGCTGGGTGCTGTGGCTCACGCCTGTGATCCCAGCATTTTGGGAGGCCAAGGTGGGAGGATTGCTTGAGCTCAGGAGTTTGAGATCAGTCTGAGCAACATACTGAAACCCCATCACTACTAAAAATTGAAATAAATTAGCCATGTGTGTTGGCATGTGCTTGTAGTCCCAGCTACTCAGGAGCCTGGTGTGGGAGGATTGCCTGAGTCTGAGAGGTTGAGACCCCAAAGAGCCATGATCACATCACTGCCCTCTAGCCTGGGCTACAGAGTGAGACCTTGTCTCCAAAAGAAGGAGAACAGGGAAAGAGAAGGATTTGTTACCTTGCTCAATTCAGGGAAAGGTTGAACAATCTAAGCATGGGAAAGGAATGGTGTAACCATGGGAAAGGGGACAGATGTGGCCTTGGGAACAATTGGATCCAGGAACTTGAATGCTGCCAGGTTCTCCCTCTCCTGTTTCTCCCTCACTGCTCCCAATCCCTGGCAACCACTGATCTTTTTTACTGCCACCATTGTTTTGCCTTTTCCAGAACGTCATATAGTTGGAATCATACAGTATGTAGCCTTTCAGATTGGCTTCTTTCACTTAATAACATGCTTTTAAGGTTCCTCTGTGTCTTATCATGGCTTGATAGTTCATTTCTTTTTAATACTGAAAAACAGCCCATTGGATAGATACACTTCAGTTTCTTTGTCCATATACCTACTGAAGGACATCTTAGTTGCTTCCAGTTTGGGGCAATTATGAATAAAGCTGTTGTAAATATTCATGCAGGTTTTTGTGTGGACATACATTCTTAACTCAATTGGGTAAGTACTTAACAGTGTAACCACTGGGTCATATGGTAAGACTGTATTTAGCTTTGACTGCCACTGTCATTCAAAATGGCTGTACTATTTTGCATTCCCAACAACAGCAAATAGTTCCTATTGCTCCACATCCTCACCAGCATTTGGTATTCTCAATGTTTTGGATTTTTGCCATTGTAACAGGAAGGTAGTGATATCTCATTGTTATAATTTGCAATTCTCAAATGTAATGCATATCATGATGTTGTGATAACCTGCTTTCTGCCAGCTAAAACTAATGCTCTTTCTCAGACTAAAAGCTGTTCAGGCTTTATGTTAGCTTCCTGAGCCAGACAGACTCCATCTTAGCTTCTTCATTTTATTTTCCCACCTTTAAGTATGTAACTATAGTATGTGGCTGGGGCCGGCTGACACTGGGCACCTCCAGGAATGCATTTGTTGATAAAAGGCCAAGTTAAGTGGTACCAGCAGAGCCTGGGAATGCAGGTGCCATCGAGTGCCTAGAGCCCCCATTATCTATAAGTTGTATGCCTTTTATGACAACTTTACCCCTCACACACTGTTTTATTTCTCATGAACTAGTTTATCTTTTAACTTTTTGCTTACTCTGCTTTTGTGAAAAATTTGCTTCAGCTAGGTTCCCCCTCCCTTCTAAAACTAGGGTATAGCCACCCTAGTTTTAGGGTGGCTAATGCCACTAGGGCATTAGCCACCTCTCGGTTGCTGGCATAATAAAGAACTCATAATTCAATCTCAGAGTGTGGCACATTCCTTGACTCACACGGGTACAACATTTTGGAGGCCCCAGCGAGATATTCTTATTATTTTTTTGTCACCACCAGACGTAACCAGGCTCTTTCTGGCCTTCCCTGGATGAACGGCAGCCTATAAGGGAGGCACCCCCTGAAATTTTGTCAGGACCCTGTAGCCCACCACTGTCCAGAGGGAAATAGATTGACCCTTGGTGCCCGCCAAACTCGGTTCCTGAGTCCTCTGTCTCTTGTCCTGGGAAGGTAAGTCAGATTTGACTCTGTCTGTCTCTGGGAGGGAATTGGTCCTGATGAGGACCTTCCCTCATGACTCTGTCAGCACTCCAGGACACTGGAGGACAGAGTCCTGGTTTCTGTTAGCTCTGCCTGCACTCCAGTATGCTGGAAGGCAGAGTCTTGGTTTCTGTTAGTGGGTGTCTCTGGTCTCTCTCTCTCTCCCTCTCTTTCTCTTTCTTGTTCAATTTAGAGAGGACTTTATCTTAAAATGGGTATAAAAAGTGCAAGAAACTCTGCATAAGTGGTGAGTGCATGTGTGAGTGAATGGGGAATTCAAGGGCCTGCCCTTGAAATTCCAATTTGCAGCTCCACGGCGAAAGCTACAGAGCTCGAGAGGGCCCTGACCTGCGTGTCCATGGCTACCTCATAAGGCTAATGGCAGTGAGCTCAGTTCGGTCCTAATCAAGAGTGTATACCGACCTGCCGATGCTAACAGGAGCCCAATGTCTCCATCAGGGGAGTGGCCAGGGGGGCATCTGACTGATCCCAACGCGGGACTCGTTCTGTTTGTCAAAACCGTCATAACTGTTTGCATGTCCCAGTGTCTGTTGTTCTGTCTGGTGTCTGCTTAAGTCTGTATGTTGTGCCACCACTACTGCCCAAGGCAGCTAGGGGAAACCTTCTTTAAGGTGCTCAGTACAGACTTCCTATCTGAGGAGGTAAAATCCCTCATTTGCCGTTGGGCTGGCCGTCCCAGTCCTGCCTTTTCTGTCAAACACAGATCAGGTGTTGTTACAGGGAAAGTTGTGAAAAACATTCACCAGTCTGTGAAGTGTAGCACCACAAAGATTGTTGACATCTGGATTGTCGTACCCCGTGTCCCAATGACTGGGGGCATCTCTCTTATTTCTCAGAACAGTGGTGGATTCAAAGCCATCACGCAGACCTCCTTGCCCACCTTTTCTTTCACCCCACAACTTTCCCAGTGCCCTTAAACAGGGTACAGTAGAGAGAAACCTATACCCATAACACTCTAATTGTTTGGCATTTATATTATGCTCCCCTGTGTTAATCTCTAATCTTCAGGAAACTCTGGGTGGCCCTTTTCCTCCTCATCCCCATCCTTTACCCCAATCGTCTCATTTTCCTGTGTCTCATCAAGTCCAGCATCTCCAGGACCTGGCTTTGTTGTCCTTCTTAAAACCCTTAAGGGAAAAGGCCGAATTTAAACACTGCCTTTAAGACATGGAGACGTCTGCGGTATCTCGGATATAAATCCAGGCGCAGGACACCCAGATCCTGTAGACCTGGAACTTTTCGGCCCTGGCATTCTACCTTCCCCTCCTAGTTCAGAGTCCGAGAATACTTGATGCTGTGGCAAGAAATAGCAGCAGTAGCCATTTTATTGTTTCTCCTGGTTATAATCTTCCTGTTTTTCTGATTCTCCATGCCCCCAGGCCGTGAATACTTTTGTCTGTACTGGGTCTGACATCTCGGGTTAAAAATCCTGTTAACTATTGCTTTCAGAGATGGGAAACTCTTCCTCCCGGCCCCAGTTACTGAGCCCCCTACAGTGTATGTTAAAGAATTCCTCTCCAGGCTTCTCAGAGGACTACAGAGTCCACCTTAAAAAAGGCAAACTCCAGACTCTTTGTGAAGTGGAATGCCCAAAATTTGAAACCGGTTGGCCTCCAACAGGGTCACTGAACCTCACAACAGTTCAAGTGATGTGGCAGGTTGTTCCCAGAAAGCCCGGGCATCCTGATCAGTTCCCTTATATTGATCAATGGCTTAGTTTGGTTCAGAACCCTCCCCTGTGGCTCCGATCTTACACTGTTCATGACCCCACCTCTAAGGTTCTTCTGAGTAAAATCCCCTCCCAGCCCTGACATGTTGCTCTGGTGGCCCCTTCTACTCCCCCTGTGTTGCCTTCTTCTGAGGAAGAG
>CAUYQU010019802.1:0-44557 GCA_963574635.1 Cheracebus regulus
GTTCCGTCAATACCTAGTTTATTGAGGGTTTTTAGCATAAACGGCTGTTGAATTTTGTCAAAGGCCTTCTCTGCATCAATTGAGATAATCATGTGGGTTTTGTCTTTGGTTCTGTTTATGTGGTGAATTACGTTTATAGACTTGCATATGTTGAACCAACCTTGCATCCCCGGGATGAATCCTACTTGATCATGGTGGATAAGCTTTTTGATGTGCTGTTGCAATCGGCTTGCCAGTATTTTATTGAAGATTTTTGCATCTATGTTCATCATGGATATTGGCCTGAAATTTTCTTTTCTTGCTGAGTCTCTGCCAGGTTTTGGTATCAGGATGATGTTGGTCTCATAAAATCATTTGGGAAGGATTCCCTCCTTTTGGATTGTTTTGAATAATTTCAGAAGGAATGGTACCAGCTCCTCTTTGTGTGTCTGGTATAATTTGGCTGTGAACCCATCTGAACCTGGGCTTTTTTGGGTGGTAGGCTCTTAATTGCTGCCTCGATTTCATATCTTCTTATTGGTCTATTCAGGTTTTTTACTTCTTCCTGGTTTAGGCTTGGGAGGATGCAAGTGTCCAGGAATTTATCCATTTCTTCCAGGTTTACTAGTTTATGTGCATAGAGTTGTTTGTAATAATCTCTGATGATGGTTTGTATTTCTGTGGGATCTGTGGTGATATCTCCTTTGTTGTTTTTTATTGCATCTATTTGATTATTAGCTCTTTTCTTTGTTCTTAATCTGGCTAATGGTCTGTCTATTTTGTTGATCTTTTCAAAAAACCAGCTCCTGGATTTATTGATTTTTGGAAGGGTTTTTTGTGTCTCTGTCTCCTTCAGTTCTGCTCTGATCTTAGTTATTTCTTGTCTTCTGCTAGGTTTTGAGTTTTTTGATCTTGCTCCTCTATCTCTTTCAATTTTGACGATAGGGTGTCGATTTTAGATTTTTCCTTTCTTCCCATGTGGGCATTTATTGCTATATGTTTTCCTCTAGACACTGCTTTAAATGTGTCCCAGAGATTCTGGTATGTTGTGTCTTTGTTCTCGTTGGTTTTGAAGAACATCTTCATTTCTGCCTTCATTTCATCATTTATCCAGTCAACATTCAAGAGCCAGTTGTTCAATTTCCATGAAGCTTTGTGGTTCTGAGTTAGTTTCTGAATTCTGAGTTCTAACTTGATTGCACTGTGGTCTGAGAGATTGTTTGTTATGATTTCCATTCTTTTGCATTTGCTGAGGAGTGATTTACTTCCAATTAGGTGGTCAATTTTAGAGTAGGTGTGATTTGGTGTTAAGATGAATGTATATTCTGTGGATTTGGGGTGGAGAGTTCTGTAAATGTCTATTAGGCTTGCTTGGTCCAGGTCTGAATTCAAGTCCTTGATATCCTTGTTAATTTTCTGTCTCATTGATCTGTCTCATATTGACAATGGGGTGTTAAAGTCTCCCACTGTTATTGTGTGGGAGTCTAAGTCTCTATGTAAGTCATTAAGAACTTGCTTTATGTATCTGGGTGCTCCTGTATTGGGTGTGTATATATTTAGGATCATTAGCTCTCCTTGTTGCATTGATCCTTTGACCATTATTTAATGCCCTTCTTTGTCTCTTGTAATCATTCTTAATTTAAAGTGCATTTTATCAGAGACTGGTATTGTAACCCCTGCATTTTTTTGCTCTCCATTTGCTTGGTAAATCTTCTTCCATCCCTTTATTTTGACTCTATGTGTGTCATTGTACATGAGGTGGCTTTCCTGAATACAGTACACCAATGGGTCTTGACTTTTTATCCAATTTGCCAATCTGTGTCTTTTGATTGGGGCGTTTAGCCCATTTACATTTAGGGTTAATATTGTTACGTGTGAATTTGATCCTGCCATTTTGATGTTAGCTGGCTGTTTTGCCTATTAGTTGATGCAGTTTCTTCATTGTGTCAATGCTGTTTACCATTTGGTATGTTTTTGGAGTGGCTGGTACTGGTTGTTTCTTTCTGTGTTTAGCGCCTCTTTCAGGAGCTTTTGTAAAGCCGGCTTGGTGGTAATGAAATCTTTGAGTACTTGCTTATTCATAAAGGATTTTATTTTTCCTTCACTTATGAAGCTTAGTTTGGCTGGATATGAAATTATGGGTTGAAAGTTCTTTTCTTTAAGGATGTTGAATATTGGCCCCCTCTCTCTTCTGGCTTGTAAGGTTTCTGCTGAGAGATCTGCTGTGAGTCTCATGGGCTTCCCTTTGTGGATAACCCGACCTTTCTCTCTGGCTGCCCTTAGTATTTTCTCCTTCATTTCAACCCTGGTGAATCTGATGATTATGTGCCTTGCAGTTGCTCTTCTTGAGGAATATCTTTGTGGTGTTCTCTGCATTTCCTAGACTTGAATATTGGCCTGCCTTGCTAGGTTGGCGAAGTTTTCCTGGATAATATCCTGAAGAGTGTTTTCCTTCTTGGATTCATTCTCTCTGTCACATTCAGGTACACCTATCTAATGTAGATTAGGCCTTTTCACATAGTCTTATTTTTCTTGAAGACTTTGTTCATTCCTTGTTACCCTTTTTTCTCTAATATTGCCTTCTCATTTTATTTCATTGAGTTGATCTTCGATCTCTGATATCCTTTCTTCTGCTTGGTCAATTCGGCTGTTGAAACTTGTGCATGCTTCGTGAAGTTCTTGTGTTATGTTTTTCAGCTCCATCAATTCACTTATATTCCTCTCTAAGTTGTTTTTTCTCGTTAGCATTTTGTCAAATCTTTTTTCAAGGTTCTTGGTTTCTTTGCATTGTGTTAGAACATGTTCTTTTAGCTCAGAGAAGTTTCTTATTACCCACCTTCTGAGGCCTGATTCTGTCAATTCATCATGCTCATTCTCCATCCAGCCTTGTTCCCTTGCTGGTGAGGAGTTGTGATCCCTTGTAGGAGGAGAGGCATTCTGGTTTCAGGTGTTTTCATCCTTTTTGTCCTGGTTTCTTCCCATCTTTGTGGATTTATCCACCTGTCATCTTTGTAGTTGTTGACTTTCAGATTGGGTCTCCTAGTGGACATCCAGCTTGTTCATGAAGTTTTTTCTTTCTGTTTCTTAGTTTTCCTTCTAACTTTCAGGCCCCTCTGCTCTAGGACTGCTGAGGTCCACTCCAGGCCCTGCTTGCCTGGGGATCACCTGCAGCTGCTGCAGAACAGTAAAGGTTGCTGCCCATTTCTTCTTCTGCTATCTTTGTCCCAGAATGATACCTGCCAGATGTCATTCTGATCTCTCCTTTATTAGGTGACTCTTTGGATATACGGGCATCAGGGAGCTGCTTGAGGAGACAGTCTGTCCTTTATAAGAGCTCAACTGCTGAGCTGTGGGCTCTGTTGTTCATTCAGAGCTGCTGGGCAGGTACGTTTAAGTCTGCTGCAGCAGAACTCATAAACCTCCCCCCTTTTTTTCCCCAGGTGTTCTGTCCTGGGGAATTAGGGCTTTATTTATGAGTTTCTGTTGTGCTGCTGCCTTTTTTCAGGGCTGCCCTGCCCAGCGAGGAGGTAGCCTAGTCACTGTCTGTCTGCAGAGGCTTTGCTGAGCAGCTGTGGGCTCCATCCAGCTGCCTTGTGAACCTCCCTGCAGTCCTGTTTATACAGGTATAGTTAGAGCTGCCTTGGCAATGGCAGCACACCTCTATAATGGTGGTCTGCCTCTGTATTGGCGGGCTGCCTCGGCAATGACAGACTACCTCTGTAGTGATGGAATGCCTCAGTAATGGCAGACGCTCCTCCTCCACAGAGCTGGACCATCCCGGGTTCAGCTGTGCTTACTGTGAAACTCTCAATCCAGAGCATTTCAGATTGCTGTTTTTCTGTGGGGGTGAGACCAGCCGAGCCTGATCACCTGGCTCCCTGCCTCAGAGCCCTTTTTATTTTTCAGTTGAATGGTTGACTGTCTTCCAGGTGTTCCAGTTGCCTGTTGAAAAGGTGCGGGGATCTGTGTGATTTCCCATGCAGTGACCCACTGTGCCGGCTGAAACAGCTGCGCTGAGATTTGTGGTGCTTTTTTGCCCAGGAATCTCCTGGCCTGGCTCTCTGTTTCAGTCCCTCCTTTTTTATTTTTTTATCAGTTGAATTGGTGACTCTGTATCCCAGGAGCTCCAATCACCAGCAAAAACAGTGCCCAGACCCATGTATTTTGTGCGGAAAACTGCCGTGCTGGCCAAAAGAGCCTCGCCGGCCAAAACAGCTGTGCTGGTAACCCATGGGGCTCCTCTGCCTGGGAATCTCCTGGTGTGTGGGCAATAAAAATCCGTCTGGAAATGCGGTGTCCACTCACCCTCTGCACTTTTGCTGGAAGCTGCAATCCTGAGCTGTTCCTAATTGGCCATCTTGGATCCATCTCCTCTTGTAGGGTTTTTATGGTGCTAGGTCTTATGTATAAATCTTTAAACCATCTGGAGTTATTTTTTGTAATACATGTAAAGAAGGGGTCCAGTTTCTGCTTTCTGCACATGGCTAGCCATTTATTAAACAGGGAATCATTTCCCCATTGCTGGTTTTTTCCGGTTTCTCAAAGATCAGATGGTTCTAGATGTGTGGCAATACTTATGAGGCCTCTGTTCTGTTCCATTGGTCTATATCTCTGTGTTGGTACCAGTACCATGCTGCTTTGATCACTGTATCCTTGTATAGTTTGAAGTCAAGTAGTGTGATGCCTCCAGCTTTATTCTTTTTGCTTAGGGTTCTCTTGACTATGTGGGCACTTTTTTGCTTCCATATGAAGTTTAAAGTGTTTTTTTCCAGTTGTGTGAAGAAGGTCAATGGTAGCTTGATGGGGATAGCATGGAATCTATGGATTACTTTCGGCAGTATGGTCATTTTCACAATATTGATTCTTCCTAAACATGAGCATGAAATGTTTTTCCATTTGTTTGTTTCCTCTCTTATTTCCTCGAGCAGTGGTTTGTAGTTCTCCTTGAAGAGGTCCTTCACATCTCTTGTTAGTTGAATTCCTAGGTATTTTATTCTCTTTGTGGCAATTGTAATGGGAGTTCACTCATGATTTGGCTGTTTGTCTGTTATTGGTGTATGGGAATGATTGTGATTTTTGCACATTGATTTTGTATGCTGAGACTGCTGAAACTGCTTTCATCTTAAGGAGATTTTGGCTGAGATGATGGGGTCTTCTGAATATACAATCACATGATCTGCAAATAGAGACAGTTTGACTTCCTCTTTTTCTAGTTGAATACCTTTTATTTCTTTTTCTTGCCTGATTGCTCTTGCTAAAACTTCCAACATTATGTTGAATAGGAATGGTGAGATAGGGCACCCTTGTCTAGTGCGAGATTTCAAAATGAATGCTTCGAGTTTTTGCCCATACAGCATGATATTGGCTCTGGGTTCGTTATAAATAGCTTTCATTTTTTTGAGATTCATTTCATCGATACCTAATTTATTGAGAGTTCTTAGCATAAAGGGCTGTTGAATTTTGTTGAAGGCCTTCTCTGCATTTATTGAGATAATCATGTAGTTTTTGTCATTGTTTCTGTTTATGTGATGGATTACATTTATTGGTTTGTGTATGTTGAACCAGTCTTGCAACCCTGGGATGAAGCCTACTTGATCCTGATGGATAAACTCTTTGATGTGCTGTTGCATTTGGTTTGCCAGTATTTTATTGAAGATTTTTGCATCAATGTTCATCATGGATATTGGTCTGAAATTTTCTTTTTTAGTTGTGTCTCTGCCGGGTTGTGGTATCCAGAGGATGTTGGTCTCATAAAACGAGTTAGGGAGGATTCCCTCTTTTTGTGTTGTTTTTAATAGTTTCAGAATGATTGATACCAGCTCCTCTTTCCATATCTGGTAGAATTCGGCTGTGAGCCTGTTTGGACCTGGACTTTTTTTGGTTGGTAGGCTATTAATTGCTGCCTCAACTTCAGACATTGTTATTGGTATATTCTGGGATTCAGCTTCTTCCAGGTTTAGTCTTGGGAGGGTGTAAGTGTCTAGGAATTTATCCATTTCTTCTAGATTGATTGGTTTATGTGCATAGAGTATTTTGTAGTAATCTCTTATGGTAGTTTATATTTCTGTGGAATCCATGGTGATATCACCTTTATCATTTATTATTGCATCTATTTGATTCTTTTCTCTTTTCTTTTTTGTTAATCTGGCTAGTGTTCTGTTTTGGTGATCTTTTCATTAAAACCAGCTCCTGGATTTATTGATTTTTTGAAGGGTTTTTTGTTTCTCTGTCTCCTTCAGATCTGATCTGATGTTAGTTATTTCTTCTTTTCTGCTAGCTTTTGAATTTGTTTGATCTTGCCTCTCTAGCTTTTTTTAATTGCGACTGTAGGGTGTCAGTTTTAGAACTTTCCTCACTTCTCATATTGGCATTTAGTGCTATAAATATCCATCTAGACACTAAATTAAATGTGTCCCAGAGATGCTGGTACGTTGTGTCTTCATTCTCATTGGTTTCAAAGAACATCTTCATTTCTGCCTTCATTTTATTATTTATCTAGTAGTCACTCTGCAGCAGGTTGTTCAGTTTCTGTGTAGTTGTGCAGTTTTGAGTGAGTTTCTTAACCCTGAGTTCTAATTTGATTGCACTATGGTCTGAGAGACTGGTTATAATGATTTCTGTTCTTTTGCATTTGCTGAGGAGTGATTTACTTCCAATTATGTGGTCAATTTTAGAGTAAGTGTGAGGTGGTGCTTAGAAGAATGTATATTCTGTGAATTTGGCATGGAGAATTCTGTAGATATGTATTAGGTCCACTCAGTCCAGATCTGCATTCAAGTCCTGGATATCCTTATTAATTTTCTCTCGTTGATCTGTCTAATAATGACAGTGGAGTATGAAAGTCTCCCACTATTATTGTGTGGGAGTCTAAGTCTCTTTGTAGGTCGTTAAGAACTTGCTTTATGTATCTGGCTGTTCCTGTATTGGTTGCATATATATTTAGGATAGTTAGCTCTTCTTGTGGCATTGATCCTTTTATGATTATGTAATGCCCTTCTTTGTCTCTTGTGATCTTTGTTAATTTAAAGTGTGTTTTGTCAGAGACTGGAATTGTAACCTCTGCATTTTTTTTGCTCTCCATTTGCTTGGTAAATCTTCTTCCATCCCTTTATTTTGACTCTATGTATGTCCTTGCACATGAGATGGGTCTCCTGAATACAGTAGACCAATGGGTCTTGACTTTTTATCCAGTTTGCCAGTCTGTGTCTTTTGATTGGGGCATTTAACACATTTACATTTAAAGTTAATATTGTTATATGTGAATTTGATCCTGCCGTTGTTATACTAGCTGATTGTTTTGCCTATTAGTTGGTGCAGTTTCTTCATTGTGTCATTGGTCTTTACCATTTGGTATGTTTTTGTAGTGGCTGGTACTGGATGTTCCTTTCCTTGTTTAGTGCTTCCTTCAGGAGCTCTTGCAAGGCAGGCCTGGTGATGATGAAATCTCTCAGCAATTGCTTGTCTGTAAAGGATTTTATTTCTCCTTCACTTATGAAGCTTAGTCTGGCTGGATATGAAATTCTGGGTTGAAAGTTCTTTTCTTTAAGGATGTTGAATATTGGCCCCCACTCTCTTCTGGCTTGTAGGGTTTCTGCTGAGAGATCTGCTGTGAATCTGATGGGCTTCCCTTTGTGAATAACTGACCTTTCTCTCTGGCTGCCCTTAGCATTTTTTTTATTTCAACCCTAGTGATTCTGACGATTATGTGCCTTGGGGTTGTTCTTCTTGAGGAATATCTTTTGATGTTCTCTGTATTTCCTGGGTTTGCATGTTGGCCTGTCTTTCTGGGTTGGGAAAGATCTCCTGAAGAGTGTTTTCCAACTTAGATTCATTCTCCCAGTTACATTGAGGTATACCAATCATACATAGTTTAGATCTTTTCACATAATCCCATATTTCTTGGAGGCTTTGTTCATTTCTTTTCACTCTTTTTTCTCTAATCTTGCCTTCTCATTTTATTTCATTGAGTTGATCTTCAATCTCTGATATACTTTCTTCTGCTTGATCAATTTGGCTGTTGAAACTTGTGTATGCTTTGTTAAGTTCTTATGCTATGTTTTTCAGCTCCATCAAGTCATTTATATTTTTCTCTAAGCTGGTTATTCTAGTCAGCATTTCAGCTAATCTTTTTTCAAGGTTCTTAGTTTCTTTGCATTGGGTTAGAACGTGTTCCTTTATCTCAGAGATGTTTGTTATTACCCAGCTTCTGAAGCCTGCTTCTGTCAATTTGTCAAACTCTTTCTCCATCCAGTTTTGTTCCCTTGCTGGTGAGGAGTTGTGATCCCTTGGAGGAGGAGAAGTATTCTGGTTTTTGGTGATTTCATCCTTTTTGTGCTGCTTTCTTCCCACCTTCATGGATTTGTCTATCTTTGGTCTTTGAAGTTGGTGACTTTCAGATGGGGTCTTTGAGTGGATGTCCTTTCTGCTGATGCTGAAGCTATTTCTTTTGTTTTTTTTAGTTTTCCTTCTTACAGTCAGCCCCCTCTGCTATAGGACTGCTGGAGGTCCAGTCCAGACCCTGCTTGCCTGGTAATCACCCATGGGGGTTACAGAACAGCAAGGATTGCTGCCTGTTCTTTCCTCTGGTAGCTTCATCCTGGAAGGGTACCTCGGTTGGAAATGCAAAGATCACTCACCTTCTGTGTCACTCTTGCCGGAAACTGCACTCTGGAGCTGTTTTGATTCAGCCATTTTGGCACACTCCCTTCTCATAATTTTTATAAAAGTACTTTTAAAATTTTTAGTATTTTCCAGGAGAATATTATAGCACCTATGTTTTTATTGCACAAAACTTTTTATTACACAGAATTCTCATCACCAATTCCATATAATGGCACATATTCAAAACTACATTTTGCTTTTGTCTTTTTTGTTTGTTTGTTTGGTGTGTGATAATCTTTAATCTTACTTCAGTTTCTATGCCTATTTCTGATACTAGCAGCAGTTAGATCGTAGATATACCCCTTTCTCAAATTCAAACCTATGATATGTGAAATTTAGACAGGCAATTGTATTCCATGCTGCGATTGTTAGTCAGTTACCAGTTTGAATCAGAGCTTTGCTGCTCTGCAAATGTTTCAACATTTTTTCTGAACAAAGAAATAAGACCATATCAGGGCTGTGGAACTGTATATCTTTTGCCATATGACCATCCTATCTTCCTTCATAGGCTGTACAATAGCAGATATGAATCACTGACTGTGAAGTCATAAAAAGAAAAGGGGGTTACAAATAAAATAGCTTTTTCTAAAGCTGTTCATATCTGTATGTTTTCTTCGAATTATATATCTTTTCTTAGAGAAACAAGAATAGGATTACATTTTCTTTTACCAAATTCAACATTGAGTGAATAAGGCAACAGTTCAAATGTAAATGTAATGGGGGGCCAAAAGCAGATGTACCTAAACCTCCCCTCAGTGTTTTACATGTGAGAAATATCAAAGGACACTGGAATGAAAGGAAGATAATTTTCCAGAATCACAGAATGACAGATCAGTTGCCCTTTGTTTGGACCTAAGTGATAGAAAGTGGTGAACTGAGAAATGAAATAAAAATAAACCAGTTCCATACACTGAATTAACTGTGCAAAGCCTATGGCTGAGCATGAATAAATTGCATGATGAAAAGCAGAAGAAAGTTGTTACATCTAAAGACCAATTTTTCAAAGATGTTAGAGAAAATTAAAAATAAGCAGGATGAGATAGTGAAAGACAATTGCCAGAATACTGATAACTTGGAAGAAAAGCAAACAATTCTGTGGTAAGTAAAATCAAGGATTTACAGAATGCATCCCAATACATCTCTTATCTGGACAGAAATTCAAATAATTTAGTAGATTCTGAAAATTTAGTTTTTTTTTTTTTTAATAAATTACCTTTCAGAGTAGGGGCTGTAATTTTTTTCATACTAAATAGTATGTCTGTTATTTCAGAAACTGTTCTGTGAATTGTGAATTAGAAAGGATTAGACTTTGCTCTTGCCATCCATTGACTGCTATCTATTATTTTTTACTTTATAGTTACTAATACATCTCAAAGGACAGCAACCCAATTCTACTGAAAATGTTAAAGTGAATGTTAATTTAAAAAATAACTACTGCTTCAGATTCTTGTATTTTTAAGTTTTCTAGGTAATAGAATTTTGTTTTCCAACCTAGAAAAATGTTTTGACCTGAACTTGTTTGGAATTTAATATACCCATACATCCATAAAATTGCAACTTTTAAGTACATCTAACAGATGATCCAGCTGATGGCAGGATGACATTGATGATCTGTTTTTTTCAAATTAAACATTACCCCAGCTGCCACAGTTGTGCTGAATATAAGGGAAAACTGCAGACAGTGAACCCTGAGGGATATAAAAATTAAGTATCTGTCTGCTTAAAGAAGAGGCTGATAATGAACCTTCTTAGCAGTTAGCTATGTGGACCATTCACTTGTCACTTTATATATAGTAGAATAAGCAGTGCTTTTACTCTTATTTATATTTTCACATGCATGAATGGCCTAGGCAACTAGACCAAAGGCTCGCAAAAGTAGAGAGTATATTCCAGTGTTTATATGTTCAGCGTTTGGCAAAGTTGCCTATATTTAGTAATAGTGAGGTAGTGTCACACTCAAATACAGAGATGAATCGTTGAAATTAAAATGTTGTATTTGGGAGGGAAGAAATGCAATTCAAGGCATACACACAAACCAGATGGTCTTCTGTACATCTACAGAAAAAAGCAGGAGGTTAAAGATTTTATAAAAAGAGGAAACTTTCAAGATAAAAGCATCAGTTGAAATATCCAGGGGAACTTCACAATTCTGCTTTTGTTTCTGTAAATATATTAATATATATTTTTGTTGTGATGTATATTTCTTAAATTAATATCTGAATTGATTGAATTCTCACTTTGTTATTTTGTGCTTTTTAAAATAGCTAAACATAAAATATAAAGTATGTGAAGTTTGAAAATAGGACTATAGAAAAAGGAATAACATGTATATTACTCACCCCATATTAATGTGGTATATTGGTAGCAAAGTAATAGACTTTATGACAATAAAAGATGTATTAAGAAAAAAGGTGATTGATGCATAAAAATAAACAGTTTACTGAAAATTCCTTCAAACTCTTTTATGCCTAATAATATAGATTCAAAAGATATGAAGCAAAAATATACCTAATAGCCAGGAGAAATTTCAAGAAGATATTATCGAATTTAACAACACAATGGAGAACAATTTTCTAAGAAAGAAAAGAAAATTAAATACAGAAAGTGGTAAGGATATACAGAAGTTTTGAATAGACATTCTAGAACACAGAACTTGTAAATTAGAAAGTTAACATTTTTTTCTAACTCATACATGACACATTTTCCTTAAAATGGACTATGTGGTACTTTATTATTGCTCAATAAATTTGAAGGACCACATGTCATAAACTCATACTCTCTATAAATCATTTAAATGCTCAGAAACCAGAGATATTTTACAAAAGCTTTTATATTTGAGAATTATTAAAATTCCTTCTAAATAGCCTTGGATTCAATAATAAATATTTTACTAAATGTATTAGTCTATTCTTACACTGCTAATAAAGTCATATCCAAGACTGGGTAATTTATAAAGGAAAGAGGTTTAATGAACTCACAGTTCCACATGGCTTCACAATCATGGCAAAAGACAAAGGCCAAAGGAACCTTTTAAATGGCGACAGGCAGGAGAGCTTGTGCAGGGGAACTCCCATTTATAAAACCATCAGATGTCCTAAGACTCATTCACTACTCTGAGAATAGTATGGAGGAAACCAGCCCCATGATTCAATTCTCCACCTGGCTCTGCCCTTGATATATGGGGATTATTACAATTCAAGGTGAGACTTGGGAGTGGGAAGGACCAGCCAAACACATCACGAAAGCATTTATAAATTTATTCAAAATAAAAAGAAATGAAAATTCTACCTAACATAACATGTGGGTGCAGCTAAAGTAGTCCTTGGAGGTGATTTTATCTTAAATGCTTATTGGGATAATCATCTAAATTAAGAAGTTAGAATAAGTAAAAATATCATAAAAACTACAGTAAGAAAATAAAGAAAGTGGTAGATATTAACAAAATAAAGAAAACATTCATACAGTAAAGAGGAGACACTGGCTGTAAGTATATTATTTTTTTTAAAAAAAGTACATAAATAAGCCTCTGGAAGATTGACCAGGAAAAATGAGAAAAACCCAAGTGATCATTATTAGAAAGGTCATATTTAGTTAGAAAAGAGAAGAGTTAGGTACCATAAGATGATATTAATTTAAAAAAAATTTTTGAAAACATAGATACTGAATAATGGTCAGTAATTAAGGTGAGAGTATTTTCCAGAATGTCCATTTCTATCATATTGGAATCTAAAGAAAATGAAAAAGTTTTGAAAGAATACACAGGGCCTAAATTGCTCTATTGACAGTGTAACACAAATTTTAGGAAGAAATAATTCCCATTTTATGCGAACTATTCCACTGAGTGAAAAGAGTAAAAATTCTTTTCAACTAGTTTTATAAGACTAGAATAAACTTATACCCAAAATAGATAAGAACAGTAGATTTATTAGCCAAGGTTTTTTTTAAGAAACAAAACCAACAGGATGTATATGTAGAAAGAAATGTATTAAAAGGAATTCACTGTCATGATTATGAAGACTGGAAAATCCCAATATCTGCAGAGTGAGTCAACAAGTGGGAGCCCCAGGAAAGCCAATGTTACAAATTCTAGTTGAGCTGAAAAGCTTGAAGACCAGGAGAACAGATGGTTTAGTTCCCGTCATCTGGACAGAAAAGCTAAAGACCTGGGTTGAGCTAATGTTTCAGCTCAAGTTTGAAGATAAGAAAAAGCCAGTGTCCCAGTTTGAAAGCAGTAAGGCAGGAGGCATTCTCTTTTAGTCAGAAGAGGATCAGCGTTTAGTTCTACTCAGGCCTTCATCTGACTGAATGAGGCTCATCCAGGTTAGGGAGAGCAATCTGCCTTACTGAGTCTACAGATTTAAATGCTAATCACATCCAGAACACCCTCACAGCCTCATAGAAACACTCAGGATAATATGTGGCCAACTATCTCGGCAACCAGTGCCCCAGTCAAGTTTATAAATAAAGATAGCTATCACAGTATACCAAAAAATTAGTGAACAGTATTACTTATACATGCAGCCACTGGGCATGGTGGCTCACACCTGTAATCTCAACACTTTGGGAGGCCAAGGCAGAAGGATCACTTGAGATGAGAAGTTCGAGACCAGCCTAGCCAACGTGGTGAAATGCCCATTTCTACTAAAAATACAAAACTTAGCTGGGCATGGTGGGATGTGCCTGTAATCCCAGCTAGTCAGGAGGCTGAGCCACAAGACTCACTTGAACCCGGAAGAAAGACGTTGCAGTGAGCAGAGATGGCACTTCTGCATTACAACCTGGGCAACAAAGTGAGACTCTATCTCAAGAAAAAACAAAAAAAAAGTTACACACACATACACACACACACACAAACACACACATAGGAAACCCTAAATTTGTAATCATCAAATTAAATCCATAAGGATCTATTACTGTATGTGTATATGTATTTATACATATAAATTTAACTTATTTGCAAACAGTAGAAAAGCATATTATCATTATAAAATGCAGGAAAATTGATTTATTTAACATAGTTATATATATGTACAAATCTTTAAAAATTTAATTAGAAGAAAATATAGACAGCCTGATGAAATACAAAATTAATCATCAATTTTTATCTTTACGGTGAAATCTTCAAGACTTTATGTTAAGAATCAGGAATAAGATAATAGCCACTATTAATGTTCTTTTTAGCTTGTACTTTCTTAGATGTTCCTTAAGTGAACTGAAGCAAGAAAAATGAATGAAATATATGAAGATTAGAAAAATAGGAAATTCAGTATTACTATCTGTAGGCATGATAATTATTTCTTCTACAAATTCAAATTAAGAGAATTTACCAATATTGAGCATGTAATTAGAAAACAAAATTATATTTTAAAAGATCTAAAATTATGTAGTTGGACTCAAAGTTAAAATAAATATGAAACTAACATAAACCTGAATGGACTTATGAATAAAATTAATACTACTAAAATAGGATTAAGATAAAAGAACAGATACCCCATATTCATGAGCAAGGTAATTATATTTTAGAAATGTCCATTATTTCTAAATTCTCTGTAAATATAATGCTATTACAACCAAAGAAAACTGAAAAACTAGTTCTAAGTGACATGTGGATAAGTAAAATGCTAATAATATAGTGACTTTCAATAAGAATAAGATGTGTGTGTCCTACTTTATTAGAGATCAAAATGTACTATTAAATGATAGAAATTAAAGGAAAATGACAGATACAAACCCATGCAACAAAGTCAAATCCAGAAATATTTTGCATGCCTAAAACTTAATGTGTAAATGAGCTGGTAATGTGGAAGATTGTAGAAAGAACATTGTTCAACAAGCAGTGCTAACATAACTGGTTTCCACATTAAAAAAAAATATTAAATTAAGTCATTCTCAACACACAGTAAAAATTCCATGTGAATTAAATAATAAATACAAAATAAACTTCAAAATATGAGAGAATATATATTTGGGACATGAAAGAGTTTCTCAAAAAGAGAGAAAAACACTTCGTATAAAATAAAACTGATTGCATTTAACATTAATAAAAAATAACCTAAATACAACAGAAAAAATGAGAAGACAACTCATAACAGGGAGAAAATATTTACCACATACTGCTATGAGGAAGACAAAATTCAGACTATATTAATACTGTCTATGAATCAGTCAGGCACACAAACAACCCAATAGAAAATACACAGAATTTTGTGAGCTGGTGGCTCAGTCCTGTAATCCTAGCACTTTGGGAGGCCAAGGCGGGCAGATCATTAGGTCAGGAGATCAAGACCATCTTGGCCAACATGGTGAAATCCCATCTCTACTAAAAAGTACAAAAATTAGCTGGGCATGGTGGCGCACACCTGTAGTCCCAGCTCCTTGGGAGGCTGAGGCAGGAGAATTGCTTGAACCCAGGAGACAGAGGTTGCAGTGAGCCGAGATCGTGCCAGGGCATTCCAGCCTGGTGCCTGGCAACAGAGAGAGACTCTGTCTCAAAAAAAAAAGAAAAAAAAGAGAAAAAGATAGCAACAAGCAATTTATAGAAGCAACATAATTGGCTAATAAACACTTGTCAAGATTCAGAACTTTAACAGTAATCATGGTAATGGAAAATAATAAAATCCTTCATAAAAATAAAACATAACATAATACAATTTTATTATTATTAGATTTATAGTTTTTTTTTAAACTATGCTAATTCCAAGATTAGGGAAAGATGTAAAGCACTCTTTTGCACTGCCCAAGTATAAATATAAAGAAATCCTCACATAAGCACTTCGGGAGATATAGAAATAAATGTTCATATCCACATTGTTTTTAAAAGAAAAACGAAAACATCTAAAAGCATCTCCTTAAGAGCATGGAAAAAAATAAACTTTTGTTTATTTTTGTAATGAAATGCTCTAGCATGGATCTCTCTCTCTCTCTCTCTCTTTTTTTTTTTACAATATTTTATCTCTTAGTTTGAGTTTAGTCACTGTATTAATTTTACATATTTTATATATTTTATAGTGATTATATTATGCTGGAAAAACAGAAAAACACAGCACTATTTATGGGAAACCAGGGCTTGCATTGCACTTTTGAAGAGGCATGTCCTTCAGCTGAAGATCACTACCCCCATCAGGGTAGCTACTCTAAACAACTCTGTGTTCTCTGAATTCCACAATTCCCAGAAAACTGCCATCCTAGAAGTACAATTCTCATGTAGTCATGTTTGTTTTTCTTCTGAATGATGCCTGAAATCTGCTCATTCTTTTGATCTCTGCAGTTACCAGCTGCCATTGTTTTTCACCTGGATAACTAGAAAAGTTTGTTACTTGGTCTCTATGTGCCTATTTATGGTCATTTCTAATCTGTTCTCTACATTGCATTGCAGCTGAAGGGTTAGTGTAGTTTAAAAGTTGACAGTTAGACTTTTATATGGCTTTCTGTTTCTCTGATAATAAAATATGTAATCTGATTTTACATGATTTTGTAATTGTTTATGATCTTGTCTAGCTCTTGTTCACAGTACCTCAGTCACCACCAGTATTTTAATTGTTAGTCTGCCATGTTTCCTTCGAAATCAGGACTTTCACATGTGCTGTTTTCTTTACTTCAAGACTTTCATTCTCTCTTTGCTTCATAAACGTCTCATAGTTCTTCATTTCTTTGCTCAGATTCACTGCCGAGGAAAGCCTTCTGTGAATCTCCAGACATCTTTCCCTCTGTAATATGCTTTCATGGTTTCTTATCACTTTTCTTCATTGCACTCATTCTGTTTGTGATAATGATCCAAATATGTAATTGATCATTTGATTGATATCTCCTTTTCCCACTATGTGGAATAACGATTATGTCTGCCACAGGCCTCGTGGTATCAATATCTGCTAGTACAGCACTAATAGAGCCAGTGCTCAATAGATAATTGCTGTGTAAGAGATATAAAAAGTTGACTTCATAAGAATTCCATTTAGAGGAAGCCCTGAATTAAATAAAAAACAGAAACATCTTTGAAAGGCCAAGGTGGGCGGATCACAACGTCAAGAGATCGAGACCACTCTGGCCAAAATGGTGAAAGCCCGTCTCCAGTAAAAATACAAAAATTAGCCGGGCGTGGTGGCACGTGCCTGTAGTTCCAGCTACTTGGGAGTCTGAGGCAGAGAATCGCTTGAACCCAAGAGGTGGAGTTTGCAGTGAGCCAAGATTGTGCCACCGCACTACAGCCTGCTGACAAAGCAAGACTCTGTTTCAAAAAAAAAAAAAAGCAAAATTTGATAAGTGTTTTCGGGTGAAACCCTAGGGGTACCTGAACATAGAAGATATTTCTATGAAGGAGGAGAAGACAAAGGAGAAAGAGAAGGAAAGAGAAGAGAAAGAACGGGAGAGAGAAAGGAGGAGGGCAAAGATGAAGTGTAGGAATAAAAGAAGGAATTTTAAAAATTGATCAGATCAGTGAGAACAAATACTAAAGAGGTGAAATATATATACTATTATTCACTTATTCATTAGTTCATGTATTTATTAACTACTCATTCAACTATTATTTATTGTACATTTATGATATAATAGCACAAGAGCTACAGCAATAAGGAAAACAGAATGATATTGTTCCCCCAATTTATAATATAATGAATATAAATAATTTTAAAAATGAATTCATAAGCAAGAGCATTTTAGACAGTTTTATACCCTGTAGAGCCAAACAGGATATATTGCCATAAGGCTACATGGATGGTGGAGAACGAGTGTGGGATGTACTCCCCTCTCAATACTGACTAAACTTCTTTAAGGAAGCCAATAATAACAATGTAAAAGCAGATTTCTGCACTTAAGTTATTATCAGTGAAACTGAAACTGTGCTAAATAAAGATACATGAAGTAAAAAGGAAGAGAGAGCAGCAAGTCATGGGAATGGATAGAAACTGTGACCAATTTTCTAGACTGACAAGGGGTTAGAAAATGGAATTGGGCCAAGATCACCCATATTTGTAAGCAAAAAGCTAGCCTTAGCTGATGTGAGTTCCACATTTGCTTAAAAAATAATATGTTTAAATTATCTAAAATAACTTAAATCAAAATATTGTAATTCATCACCCAAGCTCACAGAAGAAAGGATATGGGCACATGTGACACAGAGGTTATGATCTTATGCCTTTTATGAAACAATATAACATTTAAAAGCTGGATTTTGAGATCAGAGTTAAAGTACAATATATTTAATCTCAAAGAAATACATTTTAGAGAACGTCTTATTTTCTTCATCTTGTCTGTATTTCATAAATAGAAGAAGAAGAACAACAGAAAACCTCTGTGGAAATTTAGAAGTAAATAATTTGTTAGTTGGGGAAAAAGAAATACCATCTACTGAAGATTCAATAGAAGAAGAAATGAAGTAATGAAGTAAGAAACAAATGAATTTATTGCTTCCTTATTTTTCTTTGAAATCAGTGAAGAAAACAAACATTAGGTATAACAAATAGCTTCCATTTGCCACTTCAGATGCATTTTTCCACTTCTCTACCTTGCTTTGTATCCATTCTAGTTGGCCCATATAAATTATGGCTAGAGTTCATATGCCAGTAGGATTTCAGAAGGATTTGGATAGTAAGAACCCTTCCATAAGATGAGAAAGAAGGAGGAGAGTGAGATCAGATATTTTTCCCTAGCTCTCGTACTGCAGCACAACCTTGTTTGGGATTACCACACAATTTCCCTTCCAAATGGGAATATACTTGAAAGGGAAAGAGGCACTACTAATGGTTCTACTTGCACAAGGGATAAACCTCAACTAGCACAGGCAAATCTGTGCATATGTTCACCTTGGCTTACTTGGGCTATAATCCTCAGTAAGTCATATTGTTCTGTACAATTCCCTCCTCTTCTGGGCACCACCTACCTCTGCTTCCTCTAGTCCACTGTCTCCCAAGCATTATCACACATCGGAGCCACCTGTGAAAACAAAGTGCCGCACACCAATCTCAATTAGAGTGTCTACTTCAGAGGTGGATCCTTCAAATTTGCATGTCTAATAAATTCCCAGGTGAAGCTAATGCTGATGGTCTATGTTGCAAGCTTTGAGCACCTCTGTCCTCATTCTTTCAGCTTTGGTGCCGCTAGCTAGCTGACACGGTCTCCGCACGGTCACAAGGAGCCCTCTTATTCTTGTTCATATTACCTCTTTTTCATATAATCTCTCTGTAAATAATTTTCCTTTATTTATTTAGGTTACTATGCAATGATGAAAATCAGAGCTTCATCATTATAGATTCTTAAAGTTTCTTTTAATGAAATGTATTCACAGTGAATCCTCACCCCAGAGTGAAAAGGATGGTTGGTTGTGCAGGGCCTCATGGGATTCATAGGCTTCAAGTATGTCCTCAGTGTGCTTGCTTCCATGGAATAGACACTACTGGAGAATCTATAGTTTTTGTTCTGTCTGACTATATCTAGCAATTCAAGGTTTATGACACTATGATTAGGAATGATGGGAAAAACAGCTGTGGAAATAGATCCATAGTGAGGAAAGGACTCATAGCCTTTGTATTGTTATTACTAATTCTGCAAAGTTCATCCTCAGCAAACATCATAATAAGAAGAAACATATAGTACTATCAAGTTTTATCTGGTTATTTCAGTCACCTTAATGATCACCAGAACACCTCATTAAATGTTTCATTGATGTCTACTCAAACAAATCACTAAAACTTGAAAGTACCTGTAGCTGAACCAGGGGCTTTTTTATCTGCTCAGAGAAGGGTTTGCAAATTTAAGCCCAAGTACAGGGAGAGAGGAATACAAAATAAAAGGATGCACAATAATTTCTGTCTTCTAAAGGGCCCTGCTAATTGCCACTTGACAAATGTAATTTGCATATCAGCCATAACCAGCACCAGTCTAAAATCACTTTGGGGTTAAAGGTTGGCTAGAATGGGAAAAGGAATTTAAATAATTCTACTTTATCTTCTTAAGGAAAAAACAAGCTCAAGAGCAATACTCAAATTTAATGATGCCAAATGAACTAAACCTAAATGTTCATGTGTATAGGCCTAAATTATTTTAACATTATGTTTGCATCTCTGAGTGATGGGAATATCTTAATCTGCCATATAATCCCTAGCTTGTCATAAATTTTGCTAGCACTAACATTTGCCTGGTTTTCTGAAACTTACTGTGCAATTTGATTGCACCAATGTAGTCTTTTCAGTGCTATCCTATACCTGTAATTCTTTCTTTCTTTTTTTTTTTGCAACGTCTTGAAACACAAGGCCTCAAAAAATTCCATAATGACTCAAAACTATTTCTCTTCACAGAAATCTTTAGTAAAAGGCAAAAGACTTACATGATTTGAAGAGAAACCAGAGTACCTTATTGTTTCTTAAGACAGTTTCACTCTGTTACGCAGGCTGGAGTGCAGTGGCGTCATCTCCACTCACTGCAACCTCCGCCTCCCAGGTTTAAGCGATTCTCCTGCCTCAGCCTCCTGAGTAGCTAGGATTACAGGCATGCGCCACCATGCCTGGCTAATTTTGTATTTTTAGTAGAGATGGGGTTTCACTAGGTTGACCAGGCTGGTCTCAAACTCCTGACCTCCAGTGATCTGCATGCCTCAGCTTCCCAAAGTGCTAGGATTATAGGCATGAGCCACCATGCCGGCCCTGCATTGAACATCTTAATACAGGGGCTTTCTCAGTATTTTGGCTATGTAAATTCACAGATAAATCTCTGTCTCAAAGTGTCAGGACAGTTTTATAGCCCTTGAAATGTAATGCTAAAATGGTTATCAAAAGGATTGAGCCTATCTAGTCTGTACCAACAACTCCCAGTTTCATTTCACCCTTGTCAGCATTAGGTATTATATTTTTTTCTTTTACTAAAATAACAAGTGAAAAATTGTTCATTTCACCTGATGGGACTTACGCATTTCCAGTACTGACCTGGGGTATGCAATATTGAACTTTAACATCTTGTTTATCATCTCGTCATCATTGTCAATCAGTTCATAAAAGTCTGCCTTCCTTATCCGTATCATCTCATTTCCCAGGCTCGTCAGGATGAAGGGTCGTGTGTCCTGTTCACTCTCTGGAAGGAAGATCTGGTGAAGGCCCTAGGGGAAAGTTACAGAAAGTTAGACCTCAGAGACTGGCGAGGTCTGCCTGCAGATTTTCTAGATAGGAAAAAGAAGGCCTTAAATAGGAGGTGAATTTATCTGGGATCACTGAGCAAATGACAGGCAGGAGAAATCCTGGGCCCTTTTTGCTACATGACATGGAATTCCTCTGACGCTGGAATTAGAAGAGCACCTAAATTACATTACCCACTGTCCCACCTACTCTAGCAATCTATTGATGCCACTATTGATCTCAAGTTTTCCCCAACCTCCAATTACAGCTCTTCTTTTTTGTCAAACCTGTTTCCTCTTCCTTAGGATGTACAACAAAAATCAAACAGCTAGGCACCAGGTGCAGTGGCTCACACGTGTAATCCCAGCACTTTGGGAGGCCCAGGTAGGTGGATCACTTGAGCCCAGGAGTTTGAGACTAGCCTGGGCAACATGGTGAAACCACATCTCTACAAAAATTACAAAAGTTAGCCAGATGTGATGGTGCATGCTTGTAGGCCCAGGCTGAGGTGGGAGGATTTCTTGAGCTGAGGAGGCAGAGGTTGCAGTGAGCTAAGATCCTGCCACTACATTCCAGCCTAGGCGACAGAGCAAGAGACTGTCTCAAAAAAAGTAAAATAGGCTGGGTGCGGTGGCTCACAACTGTGATCCCAGCACTTTGGGAGGCCGAAGCAGGCAGACACCTGAGGTCAGGAGTTTGAGACCAGCCTGGCCAACATGGTGAAACCCCGCCTTTACTAATAATAAAAAATTAGCCAGGCGTGGTGGTGGGCACCTGTAATCCCAGCTACTCAGGAGGCTGAAGCAGGGAAATCGCTTGAACCCAGGATGTAGAGGTTGTGGTGAGGTGAGATTGTGCCACTGCACTCCAGCCTGGGGTGACAGAGTAAAACTGTGTCTCAAAAAAAAAAAAAGAAAAGAAAAGAAAAGAAAATCAAACAGCTAGTCTTCTTCTAGACCTCATCTTTGTAGCCACCCACTGCACCTTTTCCTGCAGGCTTGTTTCTCCTCCATCCCTCACAGACTTCAGTGGCCACAGGCCCTCCTCTCTCCAGCTCGAGCTGTCCTTCTGCTCCTCGGCTTGAATTCCTACTTTGTTCTATGTGGAAGGGAGATGGAAGTCCACAGGCGTACTCGCTTCCTTGATGAAGGGTGTAATCCCTTTTTAAGGAGACACCCTGGGACAGGCAGAGCCAGGACTAGAATCCTTGTTGCTAAACTCCCAATCCAGTGCTCACTCTTCAGCCTCTCAAGGCTCAGGCAAGGAGGAGCAGGGGCAGAAAACGTTAGTGACCCCAGAGCCACTAATACCAGCTGTGTTGGGCTTAAGAAGAAAAAGGGCCATAAACCAAGAAGCCTGCTCTGTGGAGGACACATGGGATTGGGAGTAATCCTGGATCCAAGTTGCTGTGGTTGAGGTGCAATATACATATCTAATTACCATCTTTTGTTGAGAAATGCTGAGTGTATGATAAATATACTGTTTGCTAAGAAGAACAATGATGAGGAAAACCTAGCCGCCCCCTGCCCCCAAGTGAAAAACTACTTGGGGCATTCTAAAGTGGCAAGACAGTATATGTATATCAGACACCAGTTAAAACAATTCTTTAAGCATGGGATATGTGACCTTGCCCCTGTGGCTCCCTCGTGGAGAAAACTTTCTGGTTTGTCCTTGATAAGTGGTAAGCAGGCACCAACTGCCTGACTAGTTTATCTTGGTTCTATGAGAAAACACAGAACACCTGTTTGTTAATAATAATCATCTGTTCAGAGAGAATAAATTTGTGAGTCAGAATCTGCTTGAGGCCTTCAGCCTGGAATACTGTCAGCCCTCTGAGGCTCTCAGCTCAGAAGCCTGTTGCCCCATGCCTCCCCGGATAGTCCCACTTTGCTGTTCTATCTGGGTGTCTGCTTCTTAATGCCTTCAGTGCCACCTGGGTGGGGGTCTCTATGGCTGAGCGGATACTGGTAATCTTTACCACTTTTAAGCATATAGTTCACTATAAATAAATATATGCATATTCTTCTTTTTATTCCTTCTCTTCCTCCACGTTCCAGCCTCTGCTAACCACCAATCTACTCTCTATCTCCGTGAGATCCAGTTTGTAGCTTTCACGTATGAGTGAGAACATGCAATATTTGTCTTTCTGTGCTTGGCTTATTCCACTTAACGTAACAGCCTCCAGTGCCATCCACACTGCTGCAAATGACAGGATCTCATTCCTTTTTATGGCGAATGATATTCCATTGTGTATGTCCCACATTTTCCTTAACCATTCATCTGTTAATGGACACTTAGATTGATTCCATATTTCAAAATAGTACTTATGTGATTTGGGGAACACAGTACCTCCTGGGCCATTGCTTGCCTGTGAAATGGAAGTGAGAATATCTGCCACACTTGTCTCCAAAGAATTCTGAATTTGAAAGGAGATGTGAAGCTGGATCTGGAACACCCTCCCCACCTCCACCATTTGGGTTCTAGACCTTGAAATATGACTACTTACAAACTCTTGGATGTTCTGAGCCCTGGCCTTGTCTCTCTTTGGCAAGACTGGGCTGCAGCTATGCCACCTTTCCTATGAAGCTGCTGAGGGTCTATGAAAGATGGCACATGTGAGGGTGCTATGGGGAGGCAAGCACCTCGTGTGTCTCTTATGTTGAGTACAGCAGCCACAAAGAGCCTCCTAGCCAATGCCAGGCCTTGCACAGAAACCAGAACGGCTGCTCTTTAGCCAGCTCCTACTCTGGTGAGGAAATATATATATGAATTTACCCCTTAGAACCATCCCAGGATGTGGGGATTATCATCCTCAGATGTGGAAAATGAGGTTCAGGAGAGAAAATTTACCTATCTACAGTCATGTATCTTAAAATTACAATAGCAATGATGATGAAATTGTAATAATAGCACCAGCTAACGTTTATTGAACGCTCACTAAATTCCAGGCCCTCTTGTAGCTTTTGTGTCTATGACCCATTTAACCCTCACCGCAACCCGGTGAGCTGACTTCTTATTCTCATGTTACAGGTAAGGATGCTGAGGTTAAGAAAATTGTCCAACATCACACAGCATGAAAGCAATAAACCTAGGCTTTGAACCAGGTGGCCTGTCTTCAGAGTCTGTGCTTTTAGCAACTACAATGAGGAAACTGAGGCACAAAGAGGTTAAGTAGCTTGCCTGAGGTAACGAAACATAAAGTGGCAGAGCCCAACCTTGAACCCAGGGATCCACTCAGGAGCATTGCTGTCCTGCTTGCTCTCTCAGGCACCTCGAACTGGAGTCAGTCGTTTCTCTGGCTAGATGCTTCAAATAGCTTCCCAAAGCAGCTGGGATCAAATAAATCTCATGCCTCCTAAGGCCTGTCCAGCTCAGCCTCATGTCATTGCCACCTTGCTTACTCTGTTCCAGCCACCCTGCCCTCCCTTCCAGTCCCCTCAACATGCCTCCTCCCTCCTGCCTCAGACCTTGAACTTGCTGATTCTCTATCGAGAACACTTTTCTCCCAGGTTTTTTTTTTTTTTTTTTTTTGTTTTTTAGACAAGGTCTCACTCTGTCCCCAGGCTGGAGTGCAGTGGCATGATTGCAGTTAACTACAACCTCAACCTCCTGGGCTCAAGTGATCTCCTTCCTCAGCCTCCCAAGTAGCTGGGACTATAGGTGTGCGCTGGCTAAGTTTTGTTTTTATTTTTGTTTTTGGTAGAAAGCAGGTTTCACCATGTTGCCCAGGATAGTCTCGAACTCCTGGCCTCAAGCAATCCTCCTGCCTTGGCCTCCCAAAGTGCTGGGATTACAGGTGTGAGCCACTGTGCCCAGCCCCACAGTTTATTCTTTTCATCATTCAGATCTCAGCTTAAACATCACCTCCTCGGAGTAGTCTTCCCTTAGCCACTCCATTTAAGAACCTCCCCACCCCAACTGCTTTCTATTCCATTCCTAACAGCAATTTGTAACTTTCTATGTATTTGCTAGTTACCTGTTTATTGTTTGTCTGGACTACATCATAAGCCCTGTGAGGACAGGAATTAGGTCAATTTACTCAGCCATGCCGGCACTTTGTGCCATGCTTGAAGCATGGTAGGTGCTCATAGAATGTCTGCTCAATGAATGACCCAAATGGAGCCACACAACTTTACAGGCAACAGCTCACTCAGATGAATCTCTTCATTTTCTCATGACACAGATTCAGAAAGGAAAAGTGACTTGCCCAAGGCCATACAGCTAACCATTAGAAGCAAAATGAGAATAAGAAGCCCCTCCTGCCACCTATCTTCTGCACTGCCCATGGCTCTGGCCTGCCCAGTTTTGACACCTTGGAGGCCTCAGCCTGCCTGTTCCCTGGAGAAGTTGGATCTCCTATATCTCCTGGCTCAAAACCTGGGTCCTTCTACCCTGGGCCCCAACCTCTGCTGTTCCCAGGGCTGACTCAGCTCCACACTGCTGCTCCCAAGAGTGAGGATGATGTGACCCACCTTCTAGGGGGAGGGTTCAGGCACAGCAGTTACCACTCTCATTCTCCTACAACTGAAGCCAGGGCCTCAAAACAGGGAGCTCAGAGTCCTAGCACAGGCACCTCATGGAGGCATCCACAGACATTTTCTTCAAAGGGGTCACGTTAACGAATATTTTCTGGCCGGGCGCTATGGCTCACGCCTATAATCCCATCACTTTGGGAGGCCGAGGTGGGTGGATTACGAGGTCAGGAGTTCGAAACCAGCCTGACCAACATGGTGAAACCCGGTATCTACTAAAAATACAAAAATCTGCCGGGCATGGTGGCACGTCCCTATAATCCCAGCTACTCAGGAGGCTGAGGCAGGAGAATCACTTGAACCCAGGAGGCAGAGGTTGCAGTGAGCCAAGATCGTGCCACTGCACTCCAGCCTGGGCAACAGAGTAAGATTCTATCACAAAAAGAAAAAATTGTTGAAGGTCTTTTATGTACTGGCCCTGAGTGGGAAGCAGCAGCCAGGTCCTTATGCTAAGTCCCCACCCAAAGCTTTCCAGGACTTCTAGGAAGTCAAGGCCTAACTCCCTGTTCCAGCTTTGCCTGGACAAAACAGACCCTGTTGTTCCTGTTCCTGACACAGCTTCCCCTCCTGTCACCGCCTACTAAACCAAGCAAGGCCTTTCCTGACCTCGTGCCTCCATCTTGCCCAGGCCTCAGCATCCCTTGGTGCCCTGTGTTCAGCTCTGAGCACCTTACTCTAAAACATTAACAAATTGAAGTGAAGCAGACACCGCCTTCATTAACTATAACAAAGACATATTAATGTAAGATGTTAGTAACAGGGGAAATCGGGTGTGGGGCTTATGGGGACTCTCCGTACTCTCAATTTTTCTGTAAACCTACAAGTGTTATAAAAAATAAGACCACTAAAACAATGAATCCAGTAGTAGGGGCAGGGGGAGTGTGGGTGACCACGCTTGGCTGTGAGCTGATCACTATGGAGGCTGGGAGGGAGGTGCCAGAGCTGAGTGGCAGGAGGAGTGGTGTGTGGGCGCAGAGGTGGGGCGAGCAGAAGGGCTTTCCAGGAGGAGCAATGGGCTGGAAGGCTGGAAACTAGGCCCCATGAAGAATGACCAAAGGAATGGAGGCTCCTCAGCGTGAATATGAATATAGTTAACAGAACATTGGCACTGTGCCTAGCTGCATAAATGCTGAATGAAAAACAAAACAGCATTCTTTAAATACCTAAGGGCATCACATGCTAAGGAAGTGGATTTCTTCTGTTTGGGGGGACAGGGCAGGGAGAGGAGAGGAGCTAGTTTAAAGCTGCAGGAAGCAATGTTTTATTAAACAAAAGGAAGAACTTTCTAAGAGCTAAAAAATAATCAGCATTGACAGAAGGCCGTGCTAGGGACTGGGACTCCCAGACAGTACTGGGCTGACCTTCCTGGCCTTGAGGACACACAGGCTGGTGTGAGCAGGGGTCGGGGAGGGAAGAAGCATGCACAGCCCACCATAACACAGGGTGAGAATGGTGTAAGGATGACCTTGGAGACAGTGATGGAGGAATAGAGGAGAGGGCTTGGTAGGAACAGGTTCCCAGATGCTGAATGACCACACATGGGCTTCAGGAGACAGCCCTCTGCAGGCATAGGTGTGCTGAGGCCCATTGCTCCTTCTGGAAAGCCCTTCTACACCATACCTCTGCACAAGCACATTGCTCCTCCTCCTCTCATTCAGCCCTGGCACCTGCCACCCAGCTTCCATGCTAATCCACTCATAGCCAAGTATGGTCATCCATACTGCCTTCCCTCCCACAACTGCATTTTTTTTTTTTTTAGACACGGTCTCATTCTGTTGTCCAGGTTGAAGGACAGTGAGATTGTGGCCTCCACTTCCCGGGTTCAAGCAATCCTCCCACCTCAACCTCCCAAGTAGCTGGGACCACAGTCAAATGCCACCATGCCCAGCTAACTTTTTAATTTTTTGTAGAGACAGGGTCTTGCTTTGTTGCCCAAGCTGGTCTTGAACTCCTGGGCTTGATCAGATATGAGGCACTGTGCCCAGCCTTGGATTCTTTTTTTTTTTGTTTTTTGCTTTTTGGGTTTTTTTTGAGACGGAGTCTCAGTCTGTCGCCCAGGCTGGAGTGCAGTGGCATGATCCTGGCTCACTGCAACCTCCACCTTCTGGGTTCAAGCAATTCTCCTGCCTCAGCCTCCTGAGTAGCTGGGATTACAGGTGTGTGCCATCATACACAGCTAATTTTGTATTTTTAGTAGAGATGAGATTTCACCATGTTAGCTAGGCTGGTCTCGAACTCCCAACCTCAGGTGATCCACCTGCCTTGGCCTGCCAAAGTGCTGGGATTACAGGCATGAGCCACCATGACCAGCCTGGCCGTCTTATTTTTTAAAACAGTTTTAGATTTACAGAAAAATTGAGAAGATAGTACAGAGAGTCTCCAGGTATCCCACACCCAGTTTCCCACATCTTACATTGGTATGCCTTTGTTACAATTAATGACCAATACATTACTGTCAGTTAAAATCAATGAGTTGCTTAGATTTCCTGTTTCACCTAATGCCCTTTTTCTGTTCCACCACCTTATCCAGGATACAACATTATGTTTAATAATAGGGTTCTTTAGACTTCCCTTAGTTGTGGCATTTTCTTAGGCCACTTTTGATGACCTTGGCAGTTTTGAAGGTACTCATTGAGGTGTTTTTTTTTTTTTTTTGAGACGGAGTCTCGCTCTGTTGTGCAGTGGTGCAATCTTGGCTCACTGCAACCTCCACCTCCCAGGTTCAAGCGATTCTTCTGCCTCAGCCTCCCGAGTAGCTGGGACTACAGATGTGCACCGCCACACTCAGCTAATTTTCGTATTTTTAGTAGAGACGGGGTTTCACCATATTGGCCAGGCTGGTCTTGAACTCCTGACCTTGTGATCTGCCTGCCTCAGCCTCCCAAAGTGCTGGGATTACAGGTGTGAGCCACCACACCCAACGTTCATTGAGTATTTTGTGGGATGCCACAATGTTAGAATTTGTCTCATGCTTTTCTTATGATTAGACTGGAGTTATAAGATATTGAGAGGATGGCCACAGAGGAAGAGTGACATTTTCATTACATCCTATCAAGGGACAATACTATCAACACAATGTTTTACTGTTGATGTTGGCCTTGATGACCTGGCTGTGTTTTTTAGATTTCTCCACTGTAAAGTACTTCATTCCCCCCTTGCCATACTATACTCTTTGGAAGGAAGTCCTATGCATGGCCCACATTTAAGAAGTAGAGAGTCAGGCTCTCTTCTTTAAGACAGAGTATCTACATAAATTGCTTGAAATTTATTCTTCAGGGAGATTTGTCTCTTCTCCTCCATTTATTAATTTATTATTCATTCATTTATATCGATATGCACTCATAGATATTTATTTTGTACTTTTGGTTATAATCCAATACTGCTTTATTTTGTCGTTCAGATTGTTCCAGCTTTGGCATTGGGAGATCTTGTAGTTGGCCCCCATGTCCCTTGGATATGCTCCCATATTAAAGTAGTTCCCGCCCCTCCCCCAGCTCTTCCTTACTTTCTGGCATTATTATAAATATGTTCTAGACTCGTCCTGTGTATTTCCTGCCCTAGTCCTAGATTCCACCATTCTTCCAAAGAACCCTTGTTCCTTTTATTGGGAAATTGTATCACAAATCATGATCTGGCTTCTTGACATTGGCCTGGGCCATGGTTTTTTTGGGTATGACCCCAAAAACACAGGCAACAAAAGCAAAAACAGACAAATGAGATTTATCAAACTAAAAAGCTTCTGCATGGCAAAGGAAACAACCAACAAAGTAAAAAGACAACTTAAAGAATGGTAGAAAATATTTGCAAGCCATAAATCTGATAAGGGGATAATATCCAAAATGTATAATGAACTTAAACAACTCAGTCTTGAGAAATCAAATAGCCTGGTTAAGAAATGGGCAGAAACCCTGAATAGACATTTCTCAAAGAAAGACATACAAATGACCAAAGGGTATATGAAAAAAATGCTCAACATCACTGATCATCATGGAAATGCAAATTGAAGATCCAATAACATGGAGTCATACCTGTTAACATGGTTACTATCAAAAAGACAAAATAGGACAAATGTTGGCAAAAATGTGGAAGAAAAAGGGAACCCTTATACACTATTGGTGGTAATATAAATTAGTACAGCCATTATGAAAAACAGTATGGAGGCCAGGCATGATGGTTCATACCTATAATCCCAGCCCTTTGGGAGGCCAAGGTAGGAGGATTGCTTGAGGCCAGGAGTTCAAGAACAGCCTGGGCAACATAGTGAGATCCTGCCTCTACAAAAAAAATTAAAAAATTATTTGGACAAGGCAGCATATACCTGTAGTCTCAGCTATTCAGAATATTGAGGTGAGAGGATTGCTTGAGCCCAGGAGTTTAAGGCTGCAGTGAGCCATGATCACACACCACTGCCCTCTAGCCTAAGTGACAGAGCAAGAGCCTGTCTCTTAAAAAGTATAAAAGAAGGCTAGGCATGGTAGCTCATGCCTGTAATCCCAACACTTTGGGAGGCCAAGGCGGGTAAATTACTTGAGGTCAGGAGTTCAAGACCAGCCTGGTCAACATGGCAAATCCCTGTCTCTACAAAATTACAAAAATTAGCCTGGTGTGGTGGTGGACACCTGTAATCCCACCTACTTGGGAAGCTGAGGCAGGAGAATCACTCTAACCTGGGAAGTGGAGGTTGCAGTGAGTTGAGATGGCACCACTGCACTCCAACCTGGGTGACAGAGCAAGACTCTGTCTCAAAAAAAAAAAAAGAAAGAAAGAAACCAAGATCCAAGTGTTAAGTGTGCTCATTACTAGAAGGGTATCATTTCTTTTAGGCCCTCTTATCTGACAGAGCAAAACAGTTGTATGTTTCTACCCACACCTAGAAATATTTCTATACATAATTGTCATAAGTATATATTGAGCAAAACTTGAGTGTCTACTAATGTTTTCATTTCTAATCCATTACCACATGGAGCATTCTAGGCTCCTCCCCTTTCTAAACATTCCTGCTTAAGTAGTGGAAAACCTGGCTCCCACCCTCTGCCATCCATTTACTGAACTGATTGAATGTCAATGTTAACACTGTGTGCATGTATGGTAGTATAAGTATTGTTAATCCATATCCTCATGAGAAACAACTTTATCAGTAGGGTACAGTGCTCAAGCACAGTTCCTTTTGCTTTAGTCTTACCAACTCCACTCATTTCCATAGTTACTTAGGTCAGCATCTTTTCCACCCAACTCCTTCCCAGAGATTGTTTCATACATTTGTAATAGATTATCTTGTCATAGTTTGTATTCCTTCCTAGGATCCACTGACTTCCTAGATTTTTTTCTTTTTTAACAAATTGCATACATTAAGATTCACTCTTTGTGCTGTAAAATTATACGGATTTTGACAAATGCTTTTGTATCTACCATTACAGTGCCATACAGAATAATTTTACTGCCCTAAAAGTCCCCTGTGCTTCACTATTCATCCCATCCCCTGAACTCCAAACCTCTCACAACCACTGATAATTTTACTATCTCTATGGTATTTTTCTTTTCCAGAATGTCCTAGAATTGGAATCATGCAATATTTAGCCTTTTCCTAATGGACTTTTTAGAAACTGAATTCTTTAGAAATTAGATTCTGTAAAAATATTAAGTAATTTATTTATTTTTTTGAGACAGAGTTTCACTCTTGTCGTCCAGGCTGAAATGCAATGGTGCAATCTCAGCTCACTACAACCTCCGTCTCCCAGGTTGAAGTGATTCTCCTGCCTAAGCCTCCCAAGTAGCTGGGATTACAGGTGTGCACCACCACGCCCGGCTAATTTTTGTATTATTAGTAGAGATGGGGGTTTCACCATGTTGGCCAGGCTGGTCTTGAACTCCTGACCTCAGGTGATCCACTCACCTCAGCCTCCCAAAGTGATGGGATTACAGGCATGAGCCACCATGCCCAGCCCCAGCTAATTTTTGTATTTTTGGCAGAGACAGATTTCACCATGGTGGCCAGGCTGGTCTCAAACTCCTGACCTCAAGTGATCCGCCAGCTTCTGCTTCCCAAAGTGCTGGGGCTACCGCACCCAGCTGATGTTGTGCTTTTTAACATCAAATTCCAATTGTTCATTGCTGGTATAAGGATAGCAATTGACTCTTGTATATTAATCTTGTATCCTGTGATCTTGCTAAAATCTCAAGAGGTTTTTTAGTTCCAAGAGGTTTTTCTTTTTAAAAAAAATTGGAATTATCTACATAGACAATAATGTTATCTGCAAACAAAGATAGTTTTATTTCTTCCTTCTCAATCTGTATACCTTTTATTTCCTTTTCTTGAATGGACTAGATATGACTTTCAGTACAATGTTGAACAGGAGTGGTAAGAGGGAGCACCTTTGCCTTATTCCTGGATTCACTTAAAGCAAGTCTAGATATCACATCATTTAATCTATAAATATTTTGACATGTATCTTCTAAATATAAGGACTCTTTTAAAAAAAAAACATAGCCACAGTATTCTTACTGTATCTTTCTTTTTTTTTTCTCAAGACAAAGTCTCACTCTGTTGACCAGGCTGGAGTGCAGTGGCACAATCTCGGCTCACTGCAACCCCCACCTCCCAGGTTCAAGCAATTCTCCGGCCTCAGCCTCCAAAATAGCCGGGATTACAGGCACACACCACCATGCCCAGCTAATTTTTGTATTTTTAGTGGAGACAGGGTTTCACCATATTGGCCAGGCTGGTCTCAAACTCCTGACCTTGTGATCTGCCCACCTTGGCCTCCATAGTGCTGGGATTACAGGGGTGAGCCACCGCACCCAGCCTATTTTTATCACATCTTTACAAATCAACACAATTCCTTAATATCATCAAATATGGAGGAATTTGTTTTGTTTTGTTTTGTTTTTTGAGACGGAGTTTTGCTCTTGTTACCCAGGCTGGAGTGCAATGGCACGATCTCGGCTCACCGCCACCTCCACTTCCAGGGTTCAAGCGATTCTCTTGTTTTAGCCTCTTGAGTAGCTGGGATTACAGGCATGTGCCACCACACCTGGCTATGAGTAAAGTGTTTTTAAACCTTTACTGTTATTAGTTAACATTCCAGCCCATTCATGATACATGCTCCATGGTGAACAAAGCTCTTGGCACACTCACCAAAATTTCTCCCTGCTCCGCAGTATGCACCTTCACGTAGGCCCCCACTACAGCCTCTTTAGGGAGCTCACCAAGGTTGGTATTGATCATGGTGCATTTGATGGACTGAGTAGGCTTGGATCTGAAATGTGACAGCTTGTTAGAAAGCTCATCTGCAACAGTCTGCTCCTGAGGCCCTTGTTAATCAGCCCTCGCTCTTCTGCACATGGAGGGCTCCCCTCCCTGGGGAATTCACAACTCCCCAAAAGGTGAGAAAACTCAAAATCAAGCCTGGGAAGGACTGACTCCAATTGTCAGGAATTGGAGGGTGCAAAACAGGAGACAGGAGAGGAAGGTGAAACAGGCCCTCCCTCCCCTTAAAAAACTGAGGGCTGTTTTTTTGGAGGCAGGAGCTGATGATCCCATGTGGGCAAGTCAGGCCTAATGGGTGGGAAGTCCAGAATGGCCCCCTCATGCTCAGCATGAGGAAAGAATTTCTTCTTTTTCCTCTTTCTTTCTTTTTTTTTTTTTTTTGAGATTTAATCTCACTCTGTTGCCCAGGCGCTGAAGTGCACTGATGGGATCTCTGTTCACTGCAACCTCTACTTCTGGGGTTCAAGCAATACTTATGCCTCAGCCTCCCAAGTAGTTGGGACTACAGATGCCCACCACCGTGTCTGGATAATTTGTATTTTTAGTAGAGACAGGGTTGCCTAGGCTGGTCTCAAACTCCCAGCCTCAAGTGATCTGCCTGCCTCAGCCTCCCAGAGTGCTGGTATTACAGTCATGAGCCACCACGCCCAGCCAAAAGGAAGGAATTTCTTTTTTTTTTTTTTTTTTTTTTTGAGATGGAGTTTTGCTCTTGTCGCCCAGGCTGGAATGTGGTAGCATGATCTTGGCTCACTGCAACCTCTACCTCCTGGATTCAAGCAATTCTCCTGCCTCAGCCTCCCAGGTAGCTGGAATTACAGGTGAGCACCATCATGCCCAGCTAATTTTTGTACTTTTAGTAGAGATAGGGTTCTTCCTGTTGATCAGGCTGGTCTCAAACTCCTGACCTCAGGTGATCCACCCGCCTCAGCCTCCCAAAATGCTGAGATTACAGGTGTAAGCCACTATGCCCAGCCTATTGTGTGTGCATGTTTTTTTTAAGAGAGAGTCTTGCTCTGTTGCCCAGGCTGGGGTACAGTGACATAATCACAGCTCACTGTAGCCTCAACCTCCTAGACCCAAGCAATCCTCCTGCGTTAGCCTCCTGAGTAGCTGGGACTACAGGTATGTGCCAATATGCCCAGCTAAAAAAGTATTCTGTAAATGTTAACTATAATTATCATTATCTCATTTAACTGCTGGCTTGCAACAACCCCAAGACTTAGATGCTATTATCTACCAAGAAATATAGCTTAGAGAGGTCAAGTCCTTTGCCTGGGGACACAGAGCTAAAATAAGTGGCAAAGGCAGGATTAATTCCAAACACAGGCTCTTATCTACTATGCAATAACTGCCTTCCTTAGATGGACAGAATTTTCTGAAGCAGCTCAAAATCAAAAGGGCCCAGCAACACACAGACTGACAGAATGTCAGAGCCAGAAGATCTGTCCAGCCCCTTCCTCCTTAAATGGGTTACTGAGGCCCTGAGAAAAGAAGTGGCTGAATGCCTCAAGTGCCCTTGTGATTTACAGGTGGAGAATGCGAGTCCTGGCTCTCATACCCAGGATATCTCTAGGCTGCCTCACGCACAACCCTTTGGGATTGACCTGTGTCCTCCATCTTTGGTCCCTCCCCAGCATCCCTGACATTCTCCCAGGTAAGTATTATCTACCTTTGCAGCCACAGTCTGGGCCTGTCTATCTGCCAAGGGCTGAGCTTACTTGATCTTTGGACCCAGCATCTTGGGGAGACTGTCTCCTGGGGTTCTGATCTTCCTGCTGAAGCTTGTCCCCTGTAGCTCCCAGGCTTTCTGGAGATGCAGAAGTTTCAAGGAGCTAAAGTCTTGTAGAGGATATGATTTGATCTGGAATTCCTTATATCTTTCCATAGGAGAGTATTCTGTTAGGGAAAGCACAAAAACATACTTATGGATCTTTGCATGTATGATGGTTATGGTGGTAGTACTTGAAGCTTATCACAGGAACCTACCTGGATGGTCTGGAACATGGGGAAATTTAAAAAAAAGAAAGAAAGAAAGAAAGAAAGAAAAAACTCTGTGGCCTCCATGTAATGTCGCTGGGTGCCAGGCCTTGTGTCAGAGCCTTTACATTCATTACATCTGGAGAAGGGTGATTAACATACTTTAAAAGATAAGATGAACAGCAGAGACCTCAAGTCACTCAGAAAAAGATTAAAGCTTGGATTTGAACTCAGGTCTATTGGATTCAAAGCTCATACCATTCCAGTAACAGATCATATTTATCCCAGCCTTCAAACTGGGCTTTCAAATTGGGACAGGGTTAGCAATAAAAGATAAATGGATGACTGGTCATAGAACCTTAGACAAGTCATATAATCATTAGAGCCCTCAAAGGAATATTGTTAAGAATTACAGGCTGGGTGTGGTAGTTCACACTTGCAATCCCAGCACTTTGGGAGGCCAAAGTAGAGGATCACTTGAGTCCAGAAGTTCAAGACCAGCCTGGGCAATGTGGCAAGACCTCATCTCTACAAAAAATTAAATAAGTAGCCAGGTATGTTGGTATATGCCTGTAGCCTTAGCTACTGGGGACACTGAGATGCGAGGATTGCTTGAGCCCAGGAAACTGAGGCCGTAGTGAGCTGTGTTCACGACACTGTGTTCCAACCTGGGCAACAGAGTAAAATTCTCTCAAAAAAAAGAATTACAGATAAAGTATGTGATATGCCTAGCACAGTGCCAGCATATAATAGGTCCTCCATGAGAGTTATTTTAAAAAGATCACCAAGAGCCAGTTGCAGTGGCGCACACCTGTAGTCCTAGCTACTCCGGAGGCTGAGGTAGGAGGACTGCTTGAGCCTAAGAGTTCAAATTCAGCCTGGGCAACACAGAAAGACCGCATCTTGGCTGAGCATGGTGGCTCATGCCTGTAATCCCAGCACTTTGGGAGGCCAAGAGGGGCAGATCATCTGAGGTCAGGAGTTCAAGACCATCCTTATCAACATGAGGAAACCCCGTCTCTGCTAAAAAACACACACACACAAAAAAAGATTAGCTGGGCATGGTGGTGTATGCCTATAATCCCAGCTACTCAGGAGGCTGAGGCAGGAGAATTGCCTGAACCTGGGAGGTGGCGGTTGCAGTGAGCTGAGATCATGCCATTGCACTCTAGCCTGGGCAACGAGCAAAACTCTGTCTAAAAAAAAGAAAAAAGAAAGACTTTGTCTCTTAAAATAAAAAAACTCCAAGGAAATGTAATTCAGAAATAAAAAAGAGCAAACTACTCAGCACGCTAAGCAAAAGAAGCCAGATACAAGAGTTCATACTGTATGATCCAATTTTATGAAACCATAGGGAGACAAATCTAAACTATAATGATAGAAAACAAATCAGAGGTTGCCTAGGGCAGAGGTGACAGGTAGAGAATGATGGGTAGTTGCCTAGGGAGGGGGACCAAGGGAACTTTTTGGGGTGATGGAAATGTTCTATAAATTAATTGTAGAGGTATAAATTTGTCATGGAATTGTGGCTGGGTGCAGTGGCTCACACTTGTAATCCCACACTTTGGAAGGCCAGGGCAGAAGGATCACTTAAGCTCAGGAGTTTGAGACTAGTCTGGGCAACATGGCAAACCCCGGTCTCTACAAAACTAAAAATTAGCAAGGTGTGGTGGCACATGCCTCTAGTCCCAGCTATTTGGAAGGCCAAGGTGGGAGAATTACTTGAGCCTGGGAGGTCAAGGTTGTAGTGAGCCATGTTCATGCCAATGTACACCAGACTGGGTGACAAAGTAAAACCTTGTCTCAAAAAATTTTGTTTTCTAATTTGTCATTTCACTGTACATGTAAAATATGTGCATTCTGACATATAAAAATTATATACTGGCCAGGTGCAGTGGCTCACTGGAATCCCAGCACTTTGGGAGGCCGAGGCGGGTGGATCATAAGGACAAGAGTTCGAGACCAGCCTGACCAACATGGGGAAATCCTGTTTCTACTAAAAAAAAAAATACAAAAATTATCCGGGTGTGGTGGTGCATACCTGTAATCCCAGCTACTCAGGAGGTTGAGGCAGGAGAATTGCTTGAACCCGGGAGGCAGAGGTTGCAGTGAGCCGAGATTGCGCCACTTCACTCCAGTCTGGGCAACAGAGCAAGACTCCACAGCCCCCCAAAAAAATATACATATACAACAATAATATTGATTAAAAAGAGATCTCCAGCAGGGCATAGTGGCTCACGCCTGTAATCCCAACACTTTGGGAGGCCAAGGCGGGTGAATCACCTGAGGTCAGGAGTTCAAGAACAGCCTGGCCAACATGGTAAAACCCTGTCTCTACTAAAAATACAAAATTAGCCGGGTGTGGTGGCGCATGCCCGTAATCCCAGCTATTTGGGAAGCGGAGGCAGGAGAATCGCTTGAACCTGGGAGGTGGAGGTTGCAATGAGCTGAGATCGCGCCCATTGTACTCCAGCCTGGGCAACAAGTGTGAAACTCTGTCTCAAAAAAAAAAAAAAAAAAAAACACTGGCCCCTGTGGCTCACGTCGGTAATACCAGCACTATGGGACGCCGATGCGGGTGAATCACCTGAGGTTAGGAATTCGAGACCAGCCTGGCCAGCATGGTGAAAGCCCATCTCTATTAAAGATACAAAAAATTAGCTGGGCGTGGTGGCATGCGCCTGTAGTCTCAGCTACTCAGGAGGCTGAGGCAGAAGAATTGCTTGAACCCGAGAGGTGGAGGTTGAAGTGAGACAAGATCACGCCATTGCACTCCAGCCTGGGAAACAGGGTAAGACTCTGTCTCAAAAAAAAAAAAAAAAAGATCTTCAGTGTAAGAATCAGCTATTGAAATTAATGTTAATAGGAATAAATCCAAATTCCACAAGGAGTAGGCCTGGCTTAACAAAACACATAAAAAGCTCTGAGTATGATCTTTTAGAAAGACACTTCAACAATATCTATCAAGATTTTAAATGCACATAGCCAGTATGCACTGGATTAACTATTTCAGGGGTCCCCAACCCCCTAGCCATACCGGTACTGGAGTATAGCCTGTTGGGAATGATGCCACACAGCAGGAGGTGAGTGGTGGGTGCATGAGCATTACCAACTGAGCTCCACCTCTTGTCAGATCAGTGGCGGCATTACAGTCTCATAGGAACACAAACCCTACTGAGAACTGCGCATGAGAGGGATCTAGGTTATGTGCTCCATCAATAGGCTCTGATCATGCCTGATGATCAGAGATGGAACAGTTTCACCCCAAAACCATCACCCCCTGCCCCAGTCTATGAAAAAATTGTCTCCCATGAAACCAGTCCCTGGTGCCAAAAAGGTTGGGGACTGCTGAACTATTTGATTCAGTAATTCTCAGAATTTGTCTAATATGTTTTCTTGTACACAGATGGAAAGATAAACACACCAGAAAAACTGCCACAGTAGGGTAAAAATTTGAAAAAGAATTCAAAATATCTGTAAAAGGTAATTAAATGAATTATGATATATCCATATAACAGAATAAAACTCAACTATTAAAAACATAGATCTAAAAAAAAAAATAGATCTAGACTTCTGCTTTTGCTTCCAGCCAAGATGGGATAAGAGGGACTAAATTTTCTCTTCTACTTGAAAATATTGGGCAGAATTTATGAAAAAAAATTGCTTTAAAGGCATTGAAGGATAGATATGGTGGCTCATGCACATGTGGTAATCTAAGCACTTTGGGAGGCTGAAGTGGAAGGATCCCTTGAGGCCAGGAGTTCAAGACCAGCCTGAGCAACATAGTGAGACTCCATCTCTACAAAAAAATTAAAAATTAGGTGGATGTGGTGGCTCATGCCTATACTCCCAGCTGCTGAGAAGACTGTCAGGAGGATTGCTTAAGCCCAGGAGATCAGGGCTGTAGGTAGCTATGAATGGATCACTGCACTGCAGCCTAGGTGACAGAGTGAGATCCTGCCTCAAAAAGAAAAAAAAAAAATCTTAAAAAAAAGACATTGAATATCAGGCAATGAAGGACAATCATCCACACAAGATAGAAAACAAATGAGGTTAGCCCTACTATTGCCCCAGCTTGCTGCCTAAAGATTTTCTGGGCCATGGTGCAGGGAGGGAAAACTCAGATATAGCCCAGCAATCTCTCCGAATTGATGAGACAGAAGACACAGTCAGGCAAGGGCAAGGCAGCTAGAATTCACAGAGCAGGGAACCAGAGAGAAGACAGCTGCATAAAGACAGAACTCCAAAGATCTGCAGAGAGTTCCCTTTGAGGCTCACCTGAGTACTGATCAGCATATGTATGTTGGGAAACTACCAGTGATAGACAGCCTCTGAGATGGCTGCCAGTGACCCCCCTCCTACTATTCACACACTTGTGTAATACCCTCCCATTAAGTGTGGGTTAGGCTCACTTATAACAGGATACAACAGAAGTGATGGGATTTTATATCTGAGATTAGGTTATAAAAAGACTGTGGCTTCCATCTTAGGCATGTTCTCTGTTGCTCTCTCTCATTCTTGGAGAAGCAAGCTACCATCTCATGAAACAGCCCTGTAGAGACACTCATGAGGCCAGGTACTTGGCCAATAGCCATGTGAGTTAGCTTGGAAGTACGTCTCTCCCAGGTGAGGCTTCAGATGAGACCACAACCCTGGCTGACAATGGCAACCTCATGAGATTTTTTTTTAGATGGAGTCCAGCTATGTTGTTCAGGCTGGTCTTGAATTCCTGGACTCAAATGATCCTCCTGCCTCAGCCTCCCAAGTAGCTGGGTCATAAGAGATCTTGAGTCAGAAGCACCAACCTAAGCTTGTGCCCAAATTCCTGACCCACAGAAATTGGGAGAAGTCAATGTTTGTTATTTTAAGTTGCTAAATTTTGGGACAATTTGTTACATAGTATACTACCCGAGGCTGGAGAAAGAATCACCCCAAATAATTAGAGGGATAAATCACTGGAGCTCAAACAGGACCAGAAATAGTTCCTGTTCCCAATAACTAGAATAGAAAACCTCTCAAGTCATGGGGCATTATGAAATACACAAAATGGTTTTACTTCATGAATGAGAGAAAATTAGCTCTAGATTAAACACTGTTCTGATCCCATATAACAAATTTAAAACTAGCCTTGAAAAGATCAAAATACTTCCAAGTAACTACATCTTAGAACAAAGTTCAGAAATATTTACAGGAATTTTTTTAAAATGTGGTACCCAAAATTCACATTTTCGAGCATCCTGTTAAAACATCATGAAGCATGCAAAGAAGTAGAAAACTATAAACCATATAAAGAGGAAAAAAATGAATTGAAACTGACTCAGAAAGGATACATATGACAGAATTAGTACATAAGTGCACTGGAACAGCTATTATAATTCTATTCCAAGAAGGAAATATTGTGTATATTAAGTAGAACCATGGAAATTAGAAAAAGACCCAAATCAAACTTTGAGCTATGATAACTAAAATGTCTAAAATGAAAAGTACACTAGGTGGGATAAACAGAAGATTAGACAATTTACAAGGAAGATTAGTAAACTTGAAGATACAGCAATAGAAAGTATCCAAAATGTCACAGAGGAAATAAAAGGCTTAAAAATATGAACAGAACATCAGTGAGCTGTGAAACACAGCAATCCAATATACATGTAGCAATGCAATATATTACTGGATTGTAAGAATCCAATATACGTGTAATTGGAGTTCCCAAAGTGGAGGAGAGGGAGAGACAAAAATTTTTTTTTGAAAAAATAAGTCAAAATATTCCAAATCTGATTAAAAAATACAAACCCAGGGATCCAAGAAACTAAATGAACCTCAAGCACAGAAACATGACAAAAATTATACCAAGGCACAACATAATCAAATTGCTTAAAACTACTGATTAAAAAAAATTCAAAATCAGCCAAAGCAAAAAGGTACACTGTGTATAGAAAACATACAAGGTTATACAAATAGGTTATGCAAAAATTAAAATGTTGGCCAGGTGTGGTGGCTCATGCCTATAATCTCAGCACTTTGGGAAGCCAAGGCAGGTGGATCACTTGAGGTCAGGAGTTTGAGACCAGCCTGGCCAACATGGTGAAACCCCGTCTCCACTAAAAACACAAAAATTAGCCAAGTATGGTGGTATGGGCCTGTAGTGTGGCTACTCAGGAGGCTGAGGCAGGATAATTGCTTGAACCTGGGAGGCAGAGATTGCAGTGAGCTGAGATCACACTATTGCACTCCAGCCTGGGTAATAGAGTGAGATTCTGTCTCAAAAAAAATAAAATAGGCCAGGCATGGTGGCTCATGCCTGTAATCTCAGCACTTTGGGAGGCCAAGGCGGGTGGATCACCTGAGGTTAGGAGTTCAAGACCAGCCTGGCCAACATGGTGAAACCCTGTCTTAAAAAAAATAAAAATAAATAAATAAATAAAAATGTTAACAAACTTCTTGTTGAAAACAATGCAAGCCAGAAAACAGACTTGAATGTAACATTTTTAAAATAGTGAGAGGGAAAAAAAACTGTTAACCTAGAATTTTATATCCAGCAAAAATTTCTTTTAAAAATGAAGATAAAAGGCTGGGCGCAGTGGCTGATGCCTATAATCCCACCACTTTGGGAGGCTGAGGTGGGTGGATCACCTGAGGTCGGGAGTTCGAGACCAGCCTGACCAACACAGAGAAACCCCGTCTCTTAAAAAAAGAAGAAGAAGAAGAAGAAGAAGATAAAATAGTTTTCAGACATAGAAAAGCTGAAATAATTCATCACTAACAGACCTGAAATATAGGAAAGGTTAAAGGAAATACTTCAGGCAGAAAGAAATGGTATTGTGTAGAAATCTGGATCTATACAAAGGAACAAAGAACATTAAAAATAGTAACTATGTAGGTTAACATAAGAGTCTTTTCTTATTATTATTTAAATATACTTAAAAGATACTTGTTTAAAGCAAAAGTAATAACCAAATATGGTAAGGTTTTTAACATACACGCAAGTAGAATATATCACAATAGCATAATATCTAGGAGAAGACAATGGAAATATAATGTTGTAAGATTCCGATTCTATACATGAAGTGGTACAATACCACATAAAGGTAGAATGTGATAAGTTAAAAGTATATACAATGATCACAGAGCAACCGTGAAAATAATACCACAAAGAGCTAACAAGCCAACAAAGAAAATAAGATTAAATTATACAAAATACAAAAGGCAGGGAAAAACAAAAGAAAAAGGGAATAGATGTGACAAATAGAAAAAAAAAAATAACAAGATGGTGGAGTTAAATCCAACCACAATCAATACTAACATTAAATGTAAATGACTTATCTCAATAAAAAGGCAGATTGTCAGATAGGATTTTTTTAAGTAAGACCCAATTATATGCTACCTTTAAGAAACCCACTTTTACATATAAGGACACAAATAGGTTAAACACAAAAGGATGGAAAAAGATATACCAAACTAATGCTAATCAAAAGGAAGCTACATTAAATCAAAAGTGGCTGAATTTATATCAGAAAAAGTAGGTTTCAGAGCAAAGAATATTACCAGGGACAAAGAAGTTCATTTCATAATGATTAAAAGTTCAATCCCAAATATCTAAGCATATAATAAAAGAGCTTCAAATATATGAGGCAAAACAGACAGAAATACAAGGAGAAAAATGTATGTACAATTATAGCTAGAAATTTTAACAAGTCTATTAACAATTTTTTCTTTTAAAGATGGAGTTTTGCTGTCACTCAGGCTGCAGTGCAGTGGTGCGATCTCGGCTCAATGTAACCTCCGCCTCCTGGGTTCAAGCAGTTCTCCTGCCTCAGCTTCCCAAGTAGCTGGGACTACAGGCGTGTGCCACCACGCCCAGTTAATTTTTGTATTATTTTAGTAGAGATGGGGTTTCACTATATGTTGGCCAGGATGGTCTCGAACTCCTGACCTCAGGTGATACACCCACCTCAGGCTCCCAAAGTGCTGAGGTTATACATGTGAGCCACCATGCCCGGCCTCTATTAACAATTGATAGAGCAAGTAGACAGAAGTTTATAAGGGTACAGATGGCTTGACCAATACTATCAGCCAACTTTACCTACTTAACATTCATAGAACACTGCACCCAAAAACAGAATGTTTTTTTAAATGCAAATGAAACATTTACCAAGATAGACTATATTCTGAACCACAAAACAAGTTTTAATACATTTCAGAGGATTCAAATCATATAAAGTATGTTATCTTAGAAATCAGTAACAGGCTAGGCGCGGTGGCTCATGCCTGTAATCTCAGCACTGTGGGAGGCCAAAGCAGGCAGATCACCAGAGGTCAGGGGTTTGAGACCAGCCTGGCTAACATGGCGAAACCCCATCTCTACTAAAAATTCAAAAATTCACCAGGTATGGTGGCACCTGTAGTCCCAGCTACTTGGGAGGCTAAGGGAGGAGAATTGCTTGAACCTAGGATCAATGTAATCTGTGTACCCTGGGCCCTCCTTCCCAAGGACTGCCTTACAGATATAGCCAGTCCTCCTGAGATTAGAACTGAGGCCAACATAGGCAGGCAGAGGAGAAGGGTAGAAAAAGAAGAGGTTGGAGGTGGAGGATGAAGTGAGCCGAGATCACACCACTGCACTCCAGCGTGGGCAACAGAGCGATGCTCCATTTCAAAAAAAAAGAAAAGAAAAAGAAAAACGAAATCAATAGCAAAGATAGCTGGATAATCCCCCAAATGTTTGGAAACTAAACACTCTTCTAAATATTCCATGGGTCAAAGAAGAAATCAAAAGGTAAATTTAAAGATATTTTGAAGTGAATAACAATGAAAATACAACATATCAAAATTTTGTGGGATGCAGCTTTTTCTCTGGTGGCTTGACAGTGGAAAAGGGACAAACAAGAACTGACATGAGAAGAAACATTTACCAAGTACTTACAAGGCCTCATGCAAACATCATCTCAGACTTCCTAGTAGCCTGTGTAGTAGTGACAACAAAGGTCTAAGAGTTTCATATATTAATTTGCTTAATATCATTACAACACTATGAGGCAGAGACCATTATTTACATTTTACAGACTCTGAGGGCACTGGTGCACGTGGACACAGAGTCACTTGTCCAGTATCACATCGCTAGTAAGAGAAGGACCCTGTATTCAAATACAAGCAGTGGGCTCTGAGCCTATACTCCTAACCATGACACTACCCAAGGTAAATATGAAGAAACCAGGCCCAGAGGCTTTAAGTACTTGCCACAGTTACCCAGCTAATAAGTGGGATTCAAACCCAGCTCTGTTCAGCTCTAACCTCTCCTTTTTCCACCCTTCTTTTCTGCCTCCCTGTGTTGGCCTCAGTTCTAATCTCAGGAGGACTGGCTGTCACCTGTAAGGCAATCCTTGGGGAGGAGGGCCCAGGATACACAGATTACAATTTCAAGGGATGTGCGGCAAGCACACCAGTAGTGAGCACAAGGTAAGAGGTAAGACACCTGAGTCACTGCAAATGTCTGTTGAGGGCTGGGGTTCTTGACCCAAGTGGATAAGACAAAAAGATCTGCGGAGGATGGAAGGGGAAAAACGTAAATAAAAATTCCAACACAGAGTTGTGAATGGAAACAATATACCCTAGAATCAGGAAGCCTGGTTATCTCCCTAGCCAGTTCTAGAGGCTGCTACTTGACAATGTGTATGTCCAACAACAGTAAATGGAGGTTGGGGAAGGCTGGAGACGTTTATAAAGAGAAAGAAGTCTGAGCTTTGGAACCAGTTGCGCCTGGGTTAGAATCCCAACTCTACAGTCCTACTTTGCTACTTATTTGCCCTGTAGGCCAGTTTCATCATGTGTCAAATGGTACAATCATATCTTCTTCTTCTTTTTTTTTTTTGAGAGAAAAGGAGAAAGAAACAGCAAAAGAAAGAAAAAAAAGAATGAAAGAGAAAGAGGAAGAGATTTTAGAAAAAGAGAGAAAAGGAGAAAGAAAGAAACAGCAAAAGAAAGAAAAAAAGAATGAAAGAAAGAAAGAGGAAGAGAAAGAGGGAGAGAGAATGGGATTCTTGTTT
>CAUYQU010019803.1:0-96666 GCA_963574635.1 Cheracebus regulus
TCTAAAATCTCTTCCTCTTTCTTTCTCTTTCATTCTTTTTTTCTTTCTTTTGCTGTTTCTTTCTCCTTTTCTCTCTTTTTCTAAAATCTCTTCCTCTTTCTTTCTCTCTTTCATTCTTTTTATTCTAAAAAAAAAAAAGAAAGGAAAAATTAAAAGGAAAACCTGACTCCAATAAAAGATGGGTGGAAATGTTTCCTTTATATTATTTAAGAGAAGAAAACCTGAGGTTTTAGGTGACCAGGAAGCACAAAATGATTGACAGGGCTGCTTAAGAAAACAATTAATTTAGGAAACTAGGGATTAATCTGGCACAGAGAAGACTTGAGGAGTGATTTAGTCCCAAAATACTCACATGGAAGAGGGAGTCAACATGTCCATTTTATTGCAGAAGACAGGATTAGGTCCATCATGTGGAAGTTTAAGCAGGTAGATTTTGACTTCATATAAACAATAATACTGGTTTTATATAACAGAAAATGTTTATTGAGCATTTAATGTGTCCTGTGCATAAATGACATGTGGCTACAGAAAAAGGCACAGAATCACATTCAAGGAGCCCATGGTCTGGTAATAAACACACTATGGTGACAGGAAGTGAATACTGCAAATGAATAAGTCATCAAGCAAGGCTGACTGATGACTGCTAAACAGAAATCCTGCATATAGTGGATGACTTGTTAAATCTAACCTCTTTCAACTTTCATTCCAGGCTACTGGCTCTGAGTGTGGCAAGGCACTTCCTTTAAAAATTGCATCAAGTGAGCCAGTCTTACTGACTGGTACTCATACACCACGTGTCAGAAATTCAGTCACAAAGAGAACTTAAATTTTAAAAAGAGGACTTGTGGTTACCAGTTTGTTCACTTTTTTCAACAAACATCTCATGTGGACATTATGCTCACTGCCCTGTGAAGAACTGCCCTTGTGATATTGAAAGCTCACTAGTTTTTCACCAACATTCCTCAGTGCCCAGGTCTATCAGTGTATCATTTCCCACTATGCTGAAGTTACCATTTCTAATGTAATAATTTTAAACTGAGACTCAGAATGTTTTGACATCTCATGAGATGGAACATCAAGAAGTGCGTATTTTCAATGTTGCTATAATATTAAGTTACTGAGAAGGTTCATTGCTCATTTCTGGTTTGAGCAATGTTTTATGACAAGCTACAATTAATACAAATCCCAAGAATTATCTTGGAGAGCTCTCAAAATAGTGCTATAAGATTTCCTCAGTGAGGCTGCTAAGTCTTTTGGCCATAAATCTCCCCCAATAACACTGCTTATTCAATTTAAGGCTGCAAGCCCAAGAGAGATTAATGAGATGAGTTGTCCACCAGTCTAGGAAAGAACACAAGATCTATCCTATCTTATTTCATCTTCTGGTTTAATCATTATAAGTGTTATGTAATGTGACATTCACACATTACTGGAGATGTTCAAGGAACAAATTGCACATCACTAATCAGCAGATCATTTTTCATTTTCTCACAGAATCTAAAATTGATAATGCTCTCCCTTTTTTAATTAAATTCTTAAAAAAACAAGTTATATTATATAACAAATTGAACATAGGGACAATAAGCATTTTTTTCATCTGCAATTTCAGTGCTTTTCTCTACACTAACCAATGTCAGCAGTGTTAGAAAAGACGCTTAAGGAGCAACTACTTGTTTTGTTTCGGTTCGTTAGATCTCCGACAAGCAACCTGCTCCTTCAGGATCCAAAATGTCCTTTTCCCACTTGATTCTTTCATGTCTGTTATTCCCCTTTAACTTGGTGGTTGTAACATACTTGGATGCGATTTCCAATTGGCTAATTGGGTCCTGGGGAGTGTCCTGGCTGGGCCGGAGCAGCGAGGCCACATGGAGCGGGCGGGGCCCCATGCTCTCTGCCAGGATGTGCTCTGGCAGGAATCCCTCTGACAGAGGAGCTGCAGGGTGCCCCCTCGGCTGGCGTGGCTGATGGAGGTGGGCACCCTGCCTGCAGGCGCTGCAACCTCAATCAGCCCGCCCCTCCAACGTGCTGGGGATTTTAATTAAGAAACTCTTTCGATATGCCATTGTAAAATATTGAAGAAGGCTCATCAAAAAGAAGCTTCGGGTTCTCTGAAATTTAAACATTTAGTAGGCCCCAGGAACCACTTCATTTTAAGATTATGTCGGTCACTTAGAACATCCATCTCTTCCTTTCCTGCTGGAAACAAGCGGTCTCATTGGTTATTCTTCTCCATCTCCTATAGTATCTACTTCCTTAATAATTTAAGCTTCGCTTCCTCCTGACATTTCTCAGTCGGACCCTTCAAATTTTAGCTGTGGGTAGATAACACGGCGCTACTTTGGCTCAACAGCTGGCTCGGTAAATAGGTCGGGTCAGGTATGTGTGGATCCCCTCCTCCCTGTTTTATTCACACACAGCTGTCCATCTCCTGAAGCTGCCTTCCTTCAGGGACACATAGCAGCTGATCCATCATCTACAGCAAAAAAGATAGCGACATTTAGGGCCACCCCTGGGATGTTACCTCTAGGAAATCAGTTGCCAAATGCAAATGTCCCAGTATGGGATAAGGGTGGCAAGTGGCTGTGGGATGATGGAAGAAAATCCATCAAACCTGGATTTGGAACAAAAAGACCTGGCCTCTGGTCCTGGACGTGCTATTCACTGCCTGTGTCACCTTTCTGGGCCTCAGTCTCCTTTTCTGTAATATAATATCTGCCTCAGTGAGCAGCTGTAGACATGCACCCACATACCCAAAGAGGTGGCATTCTTATAGCTGTGGTCAAAGAGAAAAAAATGGAAACACATGCACAGGTATGTTCATTGTGGCACTGTTTACAATAGCGAAGACCTGGAACCAACCCAAATGCCCATCAGTGATAGACTAGACGAGGAAAATGTGGCATATATACACCACAGAATAATATGCATCCATTAAAAAAACGGTAAGTTCATGTCCTTTGTAGAGACTGGATGAATCTGGAAACCATTATTCTCAGCAAACTGACACAAGAACAGAAAATCAAACACCACATGTTCTCACTCATAACCAGGTGTTGAACAATGAGAACACATGGACACAGGGAGGGGAGCATCACACACTGGCGTCTGTTGAGGGGGGACTAGGGGAGGGACAGCAGGGGATGGGGAGGTTGGGGAAGGACAACATGGGAAGAAATGCCAGATACAGGTGATGGGGATGGAGGCAGCAAACCACATTGCCATGTATCTACCTATGCAACAATCCTGCATGATCTGCACATGTACCCCAGAACCTAAAGTACAATAAAAAATATATTTAAAAAAAAGAAAAGAAAAAAATGGAAACAACATCAGTATTTACCAGAAGGTAAGATGGCTAAATAAATAATAAGGTATTCATTCCATGGGCATACAGTCATTGAAAGGATTAAGGAAAGATTGTATGTTTTATTATGAAACTATCTCCACGACATATTATGTTTTTAAAAAAGCTTGAAGTAGAAAATTACATATAGGCCAGGTGTAGTGGCTTCCACCTGTAATCCCAGCACTTTGGGAGGCCAAGGTGGGTGGATCATGAGGTCAGGAATTCAAGACCAGCCTGGCCAAGATGGTGAAACTACGTCTCTACTAAAAATACAAAAATTAGCCAGGCATGGTGGTGGGAACCTGCAATCCCAGCTACTTGGGAGACTGAGGCAGAGAATTGCTTGAACCTGGGAGGCAGAGGTTACAGTGAGCCGAGATCATGCCACTGCACTCCAGCCTGGGCAACAGAGCAAGATTCCATCTCAAAAAAAAAAAAGAGAAAATTCATATAGTTGATATCCTTAGTGTTAAAGGATCTACACAGCAATACTGTACTTTTTAAAAAGAGGTTTACCTGAGTGTAAATGAACAGAAACAAGTGCTGGACATGCACAGTGTTAATAGGGGTTAATCCTCTGGTGGGAGCAGGGAACCGGAACCAGATGTGGCTCAAGAGGCATTTTTACTTTTATCAGTAACACTTCAATTTATTATAAAATAATTCATATCTTTACTACATGTGTAATTAAAAATCATTTCAAAAGAAAAAGAGTGCTTGTGAGATAACGAGTATGAAACTACTCTGAAAAACAGAAAATGCTGGGTGGACGTGAACTTTTACTACTAACTCTGCCCACGTCACACCACATCTATCCCAGCTATTTTCACTCAGGCAAAGCAGGCGAAGCAATGCATTCCCATCTCCCTTTGTTCCTTCCACTACTAGCTTCAGGGAAGAACCCTGTGGAAGGGGGATTGGGCATCCATTGGTTCCCTCCTTGTGCAAATGACAAAACAGTGACTGTGATGGCCTTAAGGCGGAACCTACACCAGGTCCTAGGGAAAAGCCTGTTGATGAAATCCTCTGTTGGTTACGGGCCTCCAAGTACAACATGTAAACCTCTTTAGGAATTCTTTCTAACAGTGCTTCATTGGGTCAAATTTAATCGGGTTGGAGCAACACAGGGTTTCTGGATCACTTTTTTCCTCTCTACTAATTCCTCTTACCCCTTAGCCCTACAAGAAGCCTCTTTAAGCAAATGTTTTTCCTAGTGAAACCATTCCTGAAATTAAACATTTTGCCCCCTCGAGGGTGCTATCACTCCTGCTGGGAACCCATTATTTACGCTAACTATTCCATACTATGTGCAAGGTGCTTCTTAAAGCATGGTGCCTGAATTAACATATTTAATCTTTAAACACATGAGAAATCTGAACCACAGAGAAGTTAAGTACATACCAAAAGTTGCCCAGCAATAAGTGCCAGGGCCAGGATCAGAACCCCAACGATCTGACTTTTGTCTATGCTCACGATCCCTGCCTTATGCCACCTCTTAGAGAAAATGTGCCCAAAAATGCTTGAGAAAAACATCTTGCCTCACAGACTGAGATCAATAGAGTTTATCCCACATGAAACTGTCACCTTTCAGTGTTGTTTGTAGCAAAAAGAGGTTGAGATTAAAGGTAACGTACCACAGTGTAAGTAACATAAGGTCCTATAAACATAGGTTTCAGGAACACAAGTGGGAGGAAAGAACAAACCCTGCTTTTATTGGAGTTGATGGCACTTAGAGATACAGCTTCTTTTTAGACAAGATGAGAATAAGTGCGACATACTTTGGAGGGGGAAGTGTAGTTCTACACACCACACACAGTAATCAGATTTTTGAGCCACACACTTTCATATACAAAATGAGCAAAGTACAACATGTTCATTTTTCTGCTTGCTATAGTGGAGCCTGAGTCAGTGGGTATCTATTCAGCCTCTCCCCCTGACTCTGACCATCACCCGTCTTTTACGTTCACAGAGTCTTGCTCACATCTCTGCACATGGCATGTTCTTCTCTCCATTCATTCAAGTGCAATTTTTTTGAGAATAAAATTGAATCTTATCCACACACTCAGACAAGCACACATCCTGCCCCCTTCTTGGAGACCCATACCATTCAGCCTGACCTGCTTTCTTCCTCATCTGAGCTTCCACAGCAGTTACTGCTTGCACCACCCACCTGACCTTCTTTGCAATAAGGGACGACTTGACAGTTCTGTGTGCCATTCCCTCTTCTACACCATGAGTTCCTTGGTGATGAGGACTGCTTAGAACTTATACTTCTAGTTACTTTTCCCAGGGCCCAGCACACAGTGTGGTGCCTCCAGGGATGAGGAGACTGGTGTCTGATGTAGTTCGCTGTTTAGAATAGGTCTGTGTTAAAACATCCATATCAAGGCAGTGAGGGAGCCATTGTTTTTTCCACTTTGCAGGAAAAAATTGGACCACTGGCCTTACAAACACATCATAATGAGTATAAGGTTGGAAAAGATACAATAATCATTTCAGCTCCAAGCTTCCACTGTGATTTTACAGTGATTTTACCTTTCTCCCAAAGCTTCTAGACAACAGTCATAGCATAGGCCCAAAGGCTCCAAAGGCAGCCAATTAAAATCCTGATAAGCAGAAGAGTCTGCCCCCTTAGTCAAATAATGAATCAGTACCTCAAAGATGAGTGTGAGATGTGATCTCCCACGCTAGTTCTCAGGTGGGCAGTGAATTGTGGGTAGTACACACAGGGCTCCCAAAGCAGGCTGATTGCTAAACCCCTCCTGCTGCTCACAAAATCTAGGACCTTGGACAAAGGTCCTTAACAACTTTGTGCCTCCATTTCTTCATCTGTAAAATGGGATTAAAGCTGTATTCCCACCTCAAATTAAATGTGGCACCCTTAGAAGAGTGTCGTTAACTGTAGTATTGTTTGCAAAGGTGCATATCATCAAGAAAGAAGAAAGTGGCAGAGGCTCTGTATAATGTGAAGAACAAACCCACCCAATGAACTATCTTCTAACTCTGGGGTATCAGTATGCACATTTCTCACATGACAGTCATAAAGCAGGCTGGCTTTTATAATGCCTGCGATTTGGGCTAGAGATGATAGAATCACTCTTTAATTAACCTGCTGCTACCAGAGGATCCTATATACCACAGTACTCATCTTTTAAACAGATGAGCTTTTCACACCTACTAAAATGAATCCAAAGGAATTACTGTTATCTTGGGGCTTGGGGAGAGGCTTCAGTTTACTGTGACCATAGAACTCCGTTTCTGAAGGGATTTGTTCACCATCTCACACTCAGCTGGTGTCAACAAATACCAAAAACAAAAAACAAACAAACAAACAAAAAACCACTTCAACTGTCCTTATTCTCTTAGCTAAACAAATTATCTCCATAATGATGTGGGGCAGCAGTTACGACCAAATTCACAAACAGACACATGCTGTGATCATTTGTGCACAATGAGAAATCACTTCACCTAAACATGCTTTTTATGACTAAGGACATGTGAACAAGTTCCTCTTCAAGACTGTTTTCCCAAGTCCTCACTGCCTACTGCTTTTCCAACCTTGAATGAAGGGAAGGCTGAGCTTGTTCTAATTTTAAAACTTCTCCCTTTTTTTTAAAAAAAGCAAGTTATTATCGATTTATTCTTACACCCATCTCTGGCAAGATCAGAAGACCAGAATTCAGAGGACGTTGAAGTACATATACCTTTTCATGTAAATTGTTTCATTTCACTGTGATTTCTTGTAGGGCATTTTAAATGGCGTGTATCTTACTGGGTCTTGTATAGATTCTCTCTCCAATTTTTCAGAGACTATAAAGGTAAAAAGGAACTCTGTGACTTTCAATTAAGGGACAAGGTCCTCAGGTTTCAACTGTCCCCCTTTCCTGGTGCACCCACAATCAAAGCAGCTATCCTAGCTCTACAGCCAGGGCAACTCCTGCCTCAAACCAGTCTTCGCAATTCCCAGCTGGTTTGGGAAGGCATGGCCATGAGGCCAGTGGCTTCTTATCAACAAGTGAGGCACGTCGTGAATAAAAGCAACAATTCATTCTCAGCAAACTGACACAAGAACACAAATCAAACATCGCATGTTCTCATTCATAGGTGGGTGTTGAACAATGAGAACGCATGGACACAGGGAGGGGAGCATCACACACTGGGGTATGTTGGGGGGAAATAGGGGAGGGACAGTGGGGGGTGGGGAGTTGGGGGGAGAGAGCATGGGGAGAAATGCCAGATATAGGTGAAGGGGAGGAAGGCAACAAATCACACTACCACGTGTGTACCTATGCAACAATCTTGCATGTTCTTCACATGTACCCCAAAACCTAAAATGCAATAAAAAAACCCAACAATTTATGGCATCTCATTCCACCCACAAAAGGGAAGAACGTTCCCCAAGGTCGAGGGCAGGGATTGACATCAAACCTCCCTCTTGAGACTCTCATGTATCCAGGAGCATGGGAAAATAAAGGCCAGGAGGAGGCTTACTCTCTGGCACTTATAGGAGAATGGCGTCTGATGTAGTTTGTTGTTTAGAATGTGTCTGTGTTAAAACATCTAAATAGAGGCAGTATGGGAGCCATTGTTTTGTTCACTCTGCAGGAAAAAAATTGGACCACTGGCCTTACAAACACATCATTACTGGGTATCAGGTTGGAGAAGATACAATAATCATTTCAGCTCCAAGTTTCCACTGTGATTTTACACTATGATTTTACCTTTCTCCCAAAGCTTCCAGAAAACAGTCATAGCTTAGGCCCACAGGGTCCCAAGGTAACCAGTTAAAATCCTGGTAAACAGAAGAGTCCGCCCTCTTCTCTCTGTTTTCTCTGTGGCTAAAAATAAAGAGCGCATGGAAAGGCCTGTTACTCTTCAGACATATTTGATCCTGGAAGGCTGAAACAAGTACGATAAAGCTGATGGCCACCTCCTTCCAGTAGAATGTTCCCTGTGATATCTTAGCCTATGTCTGTCTGTCTAGTTCTCTATGTCTTCCCTGTCTCTCCATCTGCCTCATGCTCTCCGCCTTCCTGTATCCATCAGGATGTTGGGGGGGCGGGGCGGGGAGGGCGAGGGGGTGCGGGGGGTGTGTCTGCCTGTCTTCCTCTCTGCGTGTGTGCCTGTGTGTCTGTTTTCATCTCCCTCTCTCTGTCCCTGTTTCTCACTCTGCAGGTATCTTCCTGTGTCTGATTCTTGCTGTTCTGTCTCTTTCCTCTCTGCCAGTCTCTCTGCATCTCTCTATCAGGAGGTTGTCATTCTGTGTCTCTCTCATGGTCATTCAATCTGTCAGAGCTGCCCTAGTCACTTCTGCCCTCATGAGCACCTTCTTCCATTAGAAAAAAAAATACGAAAACATATTTTAGGACTACATTGGCATAAGGCAAGTTTATATAATCCATGCTGAATTCATTATTAAATATTCATTATTTTTATTATATTCATTTTTTATTCTTGATTTTACAAAAGATCGAAACATTTTTGTGTAGCCCTAAAACTGTCAGGGTCCCAAGGCACTGTACCTATGGTGCCTAATGGGTAAGTCTCACACACACACACACACACACACACACACACACACACACACACACCATCCTCCCGACCAGGGGCCTGGTCTACTGTTGTCCCAGCTTAGAATATTGTAGGTTAGCTCATCTTGTCCACTTCTGCTTTAGACTTTAGACTCGGGGGTTCATGTTACTTTTTTCACATATTCTTTTACTTCTCACAGATTAGGTTGGTAACTCTTGTCTCTTTCTTATGTTGGAATGCTAAGATCTAAACTTTTGGTTAGAGCTTCAGGATGGAAATAAACCATGAGTGTGTTCACATGGGCTTCAGTTCTCGGTTAGACACGAGGAATTCTCCACGTGGTCAGTTCTAGTCCGTTAGATATCTGCCTCAGATGCAGCTGAGCTCCAGGAAGGGCTCAGATCTTCCTTTCCTTGCCCTGTTTCCTGCCTCTCTTAAGATGTAAGCTGGCTGGGTGAAGGAGGCAGGATTGTGCAGCCATCCATCTCCCTATCTAGAAACACCTACCCACACCCCATTGTAACATGACTTACACCCACTATCATTTCTCTGGATGCCTTGGTATCTCATATGTAATCAAGCTTGATTTGTCTCCTTGGGGGACTGAAGGGCAATTGCATATGGTGTAAACCAAGTTCAACTAGATTTGATCACCTTTGCTTGTGGAGACTAAGAAACCTTACTTGAGAATCCTTAACAACATTCTGCCTCCAAACCTAATAATCATGCACACTCTTGCCTCAGGAGATCATTTTCAGGTTTGATATTTGGCTCTTTAACTTCTTTCTATAATAGTCCTAATTAAAAAGCCTCCTGCAAAAAAAAATTCCTCAAGCATTTTGCTATCTCCCTGGGAAATAGAATAAAATAAAATTGATTTTCTTCTTTATCAGCAAAACTTGTAAATTGAAGGCATAAATCCCAGGAAGCCAGTACATAAAATTTATCTTAATGTTGCTAATTGGACCCCAAAATACCCTTTTTTGTTTGTTCAAGTTTTGAAAAACAACTAAATTCCACCTGTTCAATCATACTTTCCTATCTATTTATCCAGATCCCAATAGAATAGAAAATATGTCTAATGTGAGCCTCATAAACATTTTCTCACTTTTAGAAGAACGATTTGACTGTTTTTGGCTTCAAACCTTCCTTTTTGCCAGTTTTTGCTTACAATGATGTACTTACTCTTCCCATTTTCTTTTATTTGCTAATGGATTTCTCTCTGTGATCCTTCTGTATTATCAACATACATTTACCGTCTAATTTCCCTCTGGTGTCAGAGACATGTGAGCAATCTGCTTTATTTAAGACCAGAGGGGAAATAAATAAACCTATAAATCTAATAGTAGTAATACTTTAAAGCATAAATTTCTGTTCTTTCAACATCCTACTCATATGCATATCTAACTCAGTTCTCCACCATTTCCTTTAGTTAGATCCAGTCACAAGATTCTCATCTTCCAACAGCCAGGGCACAAAATAGAGGAATGACAAAGAGATCAGGTTCCTTATAAAAAATCGTGAAGGTTCTCTTATGCATGGTCACATGATGTCACTAAGTTAGGTTCAACATGTGAAATTTTCAAAGAATTTGAATCCCAACATCTGAAGAAAAAACACAAGTTTGTGAGATATATGATAACATTCATTCAGAGAGGTTCACCTTGAGGGGCACAAACAAAACAATTGCAATGAAAACACTAAGGTTGATGCCTGTATTTCTATTTCGTTCTCCATCCTACCCCAGAATCACTGGAGAAATAGAAAACTTAGGAAAAACGGAGCATCGTTGCATAGGAAAGTCATCTGATTAAAGTCATGACAAGACGAATAGTGTCAACATTTTCAAACAAAACTTAGGGAAGAGATCAAGTGAATCAATATTCATTTACAAGAATATTTCTAGTAATCTAAAAAATTAGTTTGAATATTATAGACAATTCCTTTAATTTGAGAAAAATCACAATAAAGCTGATCCCTGAGAAACAGGAATTGGTGCAATTTTAAATGACTTTTTTCAGATGTCACTACTGCACTGTTGATAAAACTAAAACTGGAAACTACCTTAATATCCAAGATCAAAAGATCATGACAAGATGAACAGTGTTAACATTTCAAAATAAAACTTAGGCAAGAGATCAAAAGGGGCAAGACATGGAGAAGCACAGTTTTACCAAACAAGCCAGATTGTCTTTATATTCTTAATTTCCAAGAGATATGGTAGGTCCTGACCCCTCATGCCTTCTCCAAGTTAATGAGACAAAAAACACAGGTTGGCTCTTGAGGGGCAGGGGGTTCCTGCTCATGCATACATAACACTTTCAGTGAGCTCTAGACCACAGTGCCTGAATGTGTTTAAGTTTGTTTAAATATAAAGATTCTATTATATTATAGAAAAAAAAAAGAAAAATCATTATGAATTCAGGTAACAAAGTAGTACACCAAAGCTCAATCTGAGTTTAAAAAAGAAAGGTTCCTCTTTTAAAGAAAAAAAGCAAATTTTCAGTACTCTGTGACATCAGCAAATAATAATAAAGAAACAAACAAAACAAAACTAGCGCCTAGCTCAGTGGTCTTACCATTGTTCTGGAGCACTCTTGGGTACTGTGGAAGCTCAGAGGTCACAGAGAAATGGGGGTGTTGAGGAAAGGAGGCAACCCATGGAGGAAAGTACCACTTATTTCTCTTTTTGAGACAGAGGATAGCTCTGTCGCCCAGGCTGGAGTGCAGTGGCATGATCTTGATCTCAGCTCACTGCAACTTCTGCCTCCTGGGTCCAAGTGATTCTCCTGCCTCAGCCTCCCGAGTAACTGGGATTACACATGAACGCAAACAAGCCCACCTAATATTTGTATTTTTGTTGTTGTTCTTGTTCTTGTTGTTGTTTGTTAGTACAGATGGGGTTTCACCATGTTGGCCAGGCTGGGCTGGAACTCCTGACCTCAAGTGATCCACCCACCTTGGCCTCCCAAAGTGCTGGCATTACAGGTGTAAGTCACCATGCCTGGCTAGGGAAGTACACTTCTATGGGTTTTATACAGTGGGTCCCCCATAAGATACTGTTACAAGAATATTTCTAGTAATCTAAAAAAAAGTTAGAATATATAGGCAACTCCTCTAATTTAAGAAAATTCACAATAAAGCTGCCCTGAGAAACAGGAATTGGTGCTAATTTAGATGACTTTTTTCAGATATCACTGCTGCACTGCTGATAAAACTAAAACTGGAAACTACCTAAGTATCCAATAATCAAATATTGACATATACTGAGTAGGAGTTTTAGGCAATATTAAAAATGATACGGTGGTTTTAAATGTGTTGACATGGGGAAATGTTCATAATAAACTCGAAGGATTTAAAATATATCATGAAATATTAAGTATGGCTTAATTGCATTTGTAATGTGTATGTATCATGTGTATAAAATTATACATATGTCACATAAATACATATACACACACGGATATGAACATGTGTCCCTAAGGCTCTTTTTTCTTTCTCCATTCCCTCTCACCTGAAACTCCACACAAAAGCTTAGTAAAATCAGTCTCTCAAGGCCGGACAAAGGGAAGGAGAAGGACTACACAAGTGAAACCGGGACCCTTCAGCAAGCAGACGGAGAAAAAACGAGGAACACATACAATTCTTGTCTCCTCATAAAAGGCAACTATATCTGGCATTTCTCCCCATGTTATCCAGGTGATGAAGAGGAAGGCAGAAAACCACATTGTCATGTATATACCTATGCAACAATCTTGCATGTTCTTCACATATACCCCAAAACCTAAAACACAATTAAAATATATACTATATATAGTATATATACTATATATATATATAGTATATATATATACTATAAACTGTTTCTAATCATTTTAGGTGACTTGAGGGTATTCATTTAGGAATTTTAAAAGTCTATTTTTCATGCATCTCACCTTCTTATTTGTCTTTTCCACAACAATCTGAAGTTATTTCCGCTTCTCTGGTATTGTCCGTTGAGGTAACATGAATAGAAGCGCCCACTACAGCACCCAGCACCTGGTAAGACTTTAACAGATGTTTCCTTCCTCCCTCTCCTTACTGCCAATTTGGTCTAAAAATGTGTTAATGATCTTAAATAATAATAATGAATCCAGGCCACATGAATTCACTTTGCCTTGAAAACTCCTCAATAGGCATATAATGGAGTAGCAAAGTGAAGTTTGAGACCTTCCCAAGGACCAGACATTTGAAAATGAGAATGAGATGCTGCATAGGCCCAAGCCACAGCCAGTCTGTAGTCATTATTCTCAACCTGGCTCCAACATTCTGATTAAACAGAAGGGTGCTGTCTGTTGGCCAGGTTTCATTTTCCAACACTCTTCCCAGTGATCTTGGCCCCACTTGAGCCCCCATCTGTGTGCCTCTGAACACTGTGCATGCTCTGTGCAGATGAGGAGTGCAGGCACACTGCTGGACGAGCTGCCCACACACTGCCCAGCAGGCTGCAGCCATGTCTGGCCAGCTCCCCTGCTGAAAAGTGCTGGGGCTGCAATCCAACGGCTCTCTCAGAGTGGAACCAAATGAGAATATATTTTATGAAATTCATTCACCTCTTTACAACATTAACACAGAAAATGAACTCATAATTAAGTGTGCATTTGTTTAATGTTATTTTTTCCTAAGGCCTCTAAGAGAGAAAATTTGCAAACTCAAGAAAAAATCTGTATCAATTTCAAGGCAATATCTCAGGGCAATAATATCTTCAGTTAAAAGGGAAAAAAAGCTTGAATTAAGGTGGCTGCACAAAAAATATGTTAGTGGCTCCACTACTTACTATCCATGAGGCTTTAAACAAGTTATTAAACCTCTCTGTGCTTCAGTTCCCAATCTGCAAAATGAGATAGTAAGTATCAAAGGGTTATGATAATATTAAATAGTTAAATTTATAAAGTGCTTAGAACAGTGCATGCCATAAAGCATAATCTAAATGCTTGACTGACACATAAATGCATAGTTGGGTGGAGGGAAGAAGCATTTGATTCCATTTTATAGAAAAGTAAACTAAGGTTCAAGTGAAATCAAGTGACTTGCCCAAGTTTGCATGCTAGTAAATGACTAATCTGAGATTTGTAAAGAGGTCTAAATCTTCGTAGCATGCCATGCACATAGTATTATTTAATTCTAAATTTTTATGCCCATTATTTTATTTAATTCTTAGAAGAATCCCACCTCATAAGTATGTAGCACCAGCCCTTGTCTCTACCCTTAGCGCACCCAACTCAATCTTCTGTCTCTGGTGGCAATAGTAGATATATATAACAGAAGGTCACAGTGCTCACCCCAGCTGAAACAGGTATGAATTTAGCTTCCCTAGTGGCACATTAGGCATTCATTTACCAAAAATGATCAATGCTGAAAATACTATGCAAGAAATATAATTCATCTACCCGAATTGGAAAGAACCAGTAGCCAGTTCTAGGAAGGAAAGAGAGACATCTGAGAGCAGTCGCCAGAATTTCTGTACTCCATTAGCAACATACTATTGAGGGTATACTCCAAATTTACTCCAACAAAAAGCACATAGTAACAACTGATGAAATAAAATAAATAGGATTTCTGAAACCGTTTCCAACTTTCCACTGAAGCAATCACTAATTGAGAACATAGCAAAGGGTGGAGTGGAGAAAGGGGGGACTGGAAGAGAGGCTAGAACAGGGAGAATGAAGTAAAGCAGAGAAAGAAGCAAGAGAGAAAAGGAGAAGAAGAGGGACAAGGGAAGAACAAATAGAATGAAAACAGAAAAGGAACAGGGGCAAAAGAGAAAGGGCAAGATGAGAGAAAAGGAAGAGAAGACCGGAGAGAGAACCAATGGTTAGCGAGCACCCACTTTCTCCCCAACTCTTCATGACAGGAAAACACAAACACAGAACTCCTCCAGCTGAGTCACCTGTATCTGTGTGCTGTTTCAAACTGCGTCTATTAAGAAGATCTCTACTAAGCTTTGTAAACTTTCTTCTTAATTCTTCATATTTTTTTTCTGAATTCTTAGGAGACTCCAGGAAGGCTCCTGAGGTCCAGTGTGCCGGGTGCAGGAGTCACAGGTGTGCTCTGGCTCTAAAAACTGAAGAGCCCTGCTGAGGAAGTGGCCACATGGACACCACTTCTGCCTGCAGCAGCTGCTGGCAGACATGACTCCAGGCACTGCAGCTCTGAACCAGCTCAAGTGCTGCACTCACTCATTATGGCTACTACTGCCTCTGAGAAGCCATCAAGAATACTAATCATCCTTTCCCACAAAGGCTCCACTTTCCCGTTTCTTCTGTGATAACATTCCCCCTGCCCCCGAAGCTCTGGGGGCCTGTTGGCTAGTGCAGGTTGATTGAGAACAACTGTGTCTTCCAGCTAAAGATTCCATCCCTGAGGATCACAGATGGTGAATGACTTGCGATAATTTTCTTACCAAAGAACACGGGGCTCAGGCATCTAAGCCATATTCGGCAGAGAATCCTTCCCAGTCAAATCCACAGAGGAGGCTTTTCGCAGCCATAAGCTTTCACTTGAGTTATCAGTTTTCCATCACTGACTGTTTAAGAAAATATTAAAATGACTCCACACAGAATGCTGCTCTACAATTTCAGTTCCCCCACCTGGCTAGATGTCTCCAAACGCAGTCTAGGGGAAGCGTGTTGGTGCTGTCTGCTGTCTGTTTCCTCAGGTGTGCAAAATCTCTTCCCTGGGAGCCAAGTGGTGTCCTCAGCCAGCAACAGTGACAAGAAGAGATGGATAAAGTTGTATCAAATGTCTGCTGGCCCTAGCGTGGGGAGACATAATTGTTACATAATTGTCTCCAGAAAAGATTATTCATTCTGGTCTTTGTACTCAAATGCTTAGAAAATTCTCAACATTCTTCTTGCCCGAGGGAAGTACTATGTGATGAACAGAAACATTTTGCTGTGAAATCCACCTGATTTTAAAACTGGCTTTACCATAAACACCTTAGCTCTGTGACTTTGAGAAATTACTTGGCTTTCCTAAACCTTGGTTTCCTTGTCATGAAAACAGGACAAATAACACCTAACTTGGAACACTGTGGTGAAGATTAAATAAGATTATGTAAGTGCGGCAGGCAAATTTACTAAAATTACTTTTAAATTGCAATATTTTCTGTTTATTTTTCTTTTCTTCTCCATTGAAGCAGATAGACAAACTCTTTCATCCTCTGAATCAGGAATTTAGTTTCCTTAAAAAGTAGAGGTAACCAGATATCAAAGCCTCTTTTCGACTTATGTGAACACCAAAGTCCATTAGAAAAAAGAATGCCTAGCAATAATGAGAGTACATAATGCTGAAAGATACCATTTATAATAGCAATGAAAGACGCTAAAGATCTAAATAAGTAGACTTGGATAGAGGTACACATAGAAAGACTCAGCATTATAATGTTACAAAGATATCAACTCTTCCCCAAAACTATAAATTTAATGAAATTTAAAAAAGATATTAAAAGTTTCCAAGTCAATTATAAAATCTCTATAGGAATGCAAACAACCAAGAATGACCAAGATATTCCTGAAGAATAAGGTGTAGGAATAAGAATGTGGGAGGAGACGTGCCTAACCAGACTGAAAGCTTATTGTAAAGGTACAGAAGCTAGTGGCAGCATGGTACTGACTCGGAGACAACAGACCAAAGGCACACAACAGAAAGCCCAGAAATAAAGTCAGACATATGTGGAAAATTGGTACATGACAGAGATATCATTACAGATCACTGGGAAAGGTAAATGATGCTGAGAAAATTTATAGCCATATTAAAACACAGATGAAATAAGACTCCTCCTTTATGTTAAAGACATGTATGTGTATATTAGTGTATATACATAGAAATAAGTGTGCATATATATATATATATATATATAAACATATACATATATGGCTTTAATTGACCTATAGGGGGTCTTATTCTATCTATTTTTTGAATATGGCAATTAATTATTTCAGTACCACTTATCTTTTCCCAATGTTCTGTAATGTCATCTACCAAATTTACGTATATGCATGGATTCATTTCTGGGCTTTCCATTGTGTCTCATTGGTCTTTGTGTCAGTACCACACTGCCCAAATATATAAGCACATATGTAAATACTCACACACATACATATGCATACACAATATATATGTAGAGTGAGAAATAATTTTAAAAATAAGACACCAAAATATCAACCATAAGGAATAGTTTGATAATTTGACCACCTTCTTTTTTTAGTTTGTTAAAAGAATTTATTTTAAAAAGTGAAAATGTAAATTGCAAATTGGGAGAAGATATTGCAACATGCATAACTGACACTGGATTATTAAGCAGAACATACAAAAACTTCCACAAATCCATTAAGAAGGAGAAAACAACACAAAATCAAAATGGGTAAAAATCATAAACAGACATTTCACAAAGGATGAAATAAAAATACCAATTAAAAATGCAAATATCTGGCTGGGCATGGTGGCTCATGCCTAAAATCCCAGCACTTTGGGAGGCTGAGGTGGGCAGATCACCTGAGGTCGGGAGTTCAAGACCAGCCTGACCAACATGGAGAAACCCTGTTTCTACTAAAAATACAAAATCAGCTGGACATGGTGGCAGGCACCTGTAATCCCAGCTACTTGGGAGTCTGAGGCAGGAGAATCACTTGAACCTGGGAGGCAGAGGTTGCATTGAGCCGAGATCGTGTCATTGTACTCCAGCCTGGGTAACAAGAGCAAAACTCCATCTCAAAAAAAAAAAGAAACAAATATTCTCAGCCTAATCGATTTGCCAAAAAGGTAAATTGAACTATAAAGTATAAATTCATACACACATGAGACAACTTTTAAAAATGCTGACAAAACCAAGTGTTGGCAAAGATGTGGAAAAGCAGGACTTCCTATATTCTACTTATATTGAAAATATTATTCTATTTTGGAAAATAATTTTGCATTACACAGTAACATTAAAAACTGTTCATGATTTCATTTGACAATGCCATTCTTAAGTATGTATATACTTTTGGGTGCCTCTTCCATGCAGGCACAAGAATGTATAAGAGGAGATTGGCAGCATTATTCCTAATACTCCCAAACTAGAGCCAACCTAACAGTTTCTCAACAACACACAGATAAGTAAACTGTGGTTTAATCACACAGTGGAATAATATATCACAGTACAAATGAAGAAATAGATTCATCCACCAGCATGGATGAATCTCACGAATCATGTGAAATCAAAAAGGCAAGTGGTGGTACCATTAATGAAAAATTTAAAATCATGCAACACTAAAAAAATACTATTTAGGATTGTATACATAAAGAGTAAAATTATGTAGGAAAGTAAGATATTGAGAAACACAAAGAAATCTTACCCCTGTCAGGGAATATAGGAGGCATTGCCTAAAAGGGGGCTATGAAATAGCATTATATTTTTCTTCCTATATCTTACATGTTATATATATTTTTTACAGGTATAAAACATTTCTAATTTTAATGTACTTATGTGATGCAGTGAAGGTCAATAAGGTGTTAATGAGGTTTGATGGAAGTTATTATGAGAGAAGGATTGTTTAACATTCTGAAAAGTTACCCAAAGCCACTGTGTCTCTCTACTGGAAGATGTGGTATGCAAATATAAAACCTGGAAATGCTAGCCATTTCTGCTTCATAAAGGGATAGATCTCAGGTTTGATGTCATTTCACAGTCACAAAACATAAAGGAAGAGTGAAACTAGTACTTTGATGACACTGTTGAACTGCTGAATCAAACCAGTCTTCAAGCTTGCACTACATGTGACTCATTCAGATATATAAGACAGTAAATAGTCTTACTTAAACTACATAGGCTGGGCACAGTGGCTCACACTTGCAATCCCAGCACGTTGAGAGGCCGAGGCAGGCAGATCACCTGAGGTCGGAAGTTCAAGACCAGCCTGACCAACATAGAGAAACCCGGTCTCTACTAAAAATACAAAAGTAGCCAGGTGTGGTAGCACATGCCTGTAATCCCAGCTAGTCTGGAGCCTGAGGCAAGAGAGTCGCTTGAACCCAGTAGGCAGAGGTTGTGGTGAGCTGAGATTACGCCATTGCACTCCAGCCTGGGCAACAAGAGCAAAACTCCATCTCAAAAAAATACGTGAATACTGAAAGGAGATAATGTTCTTAAATACTAGCCATCAATTAAGAAAATAAAACAGTAGAACCTAATGCTAGGTATACTCAGGAAGACTTTGGGAGTACAGGGAGGGAGAATCAGGAAGGAAAAGAGAAAAAAAGATTTACACCCCATACCACCAGTAGAAAGAGACTCAGGTATTGCCCACGAAGCATCCCAAGGGAAGACCTTAGAATGGATCCTGGGTACTGTTTGAGGCAAGGTGCAACTAGACAAGTGTGACAGACGAGCAATGACCAGAACTTTGGCATGGTACCAACAGGTCAGTGCAGAGCTCCAAAAAAGGCCATAGTTAAGCTTCCTGCCACCTGGAAGGAATGGGGACATTAAAATCAGGGTTCAATACTTCAAAAATACCAAATGTCTATTTCTTGCATATCTGAGTTATGAACTAAGATTCAAATCTGCTACAAAAGCAAAGCACCCAACAAGAATTTCCCAAATCAGGCTTTGGAAAACACTATTCTTCCTTGAAGAAGGGTTTCATGCTCATGTAGGTTTCAATGTTGTATGCTACAATTTGTGCTTATTGATTCACATTGCACCTTAGCATATTACAGTCCTGCAATGAATCTTTTCCTAAATGCCTTTGAGCAATGAACATTTCTAGAGGAACATCTATCAAAAGCCGAGAAGCTGGAATTGCACTTAACACATTTTAGAAAACACCGTCTCTGTGGAGCATAGTCAGCCTCTCTGTCTACAGGGATGTCACCCTGTTATCCTCTCACTCAGTACACAAAGCAGAACCCTGGGGTCCATTTATTGCAGTCTCAGAGACTGACATTTTTCCATCTTCTAGTGAAGCAATGGCCTTCTGCCAGGTCTGAATTCACAAGATGAAGTTCGACATTCTCTGAATTTGAGTGCTTCTGCTGTCACAGTAACAAACTGTTGGTGAAAGGTTTTACCAGTAACTGTTAAATCACATAAGTTTGTCAGGAAAACGATAAGCACCCCCTCTCCACTCCATCCCATTAAAATCTCTATGTTTACTGTTTCTTTCACAGATTAGAAATCAGACAAAGGGGCCTGGTGCTAGCATTTTAAAAATAATATGAGAATTTAATAAGCTCAGGCTATAGAACTGCTGACATTCTTGTATTGATTGAAGGGGTTTAGGCTGCAGAAATAGCTTTCACTCATGTTCTACTCAAGGTTCTCAAATTGCTTACTTGTGAATTCCTGATGTGAAATGATGAGTAATGGGTGAGGAGCTGATCAGAGATAAGGTGAGCAAAGTGAAATGCCTGAATTGCAGAAGGTTAGGAGAGACTGGGGGCAAAGTTGTAAAAGACTGCCCGTGCCTGCTATAAGCCACCATGTTGTTAAAATAGTTACAGAGTTGGGTTCTCTAACGTGTCTTCACACAGCGGTTCTGTTTTTAAAAGGGTAAATTAGAATTTTTATAAAAACTTTAAAAATGTAAGGTGAGTTGGAAAGGTTCAGAGACTAATATTAAATTGGAGAATTGGGACATAAACTTGCTTATATATATTCAGACATAATGTACCCACAGGTGCACACATGCATAATTGATCCATAGTTTGAAGGAGTTTTCGTTATTGAGAGATTACACTTAAGTAAAACTCTCTTGAACTGCAAATGTACTTTGCAAAAATTAGAAAAGAAAATATGAAAATATTAACTATGCCTGACTTTGAATGCTGTGATCATGGCTGGTCTTTTTCTCTCTTTTAGTTTTATGTACACTCCAAAGTTTCTGTGATAAATGGGACTCTCACCTGTGGGCCATAAAACATGTTACCACTGGAGGAAGCAGTGAGATTTTTAACAATAGACTCCCATAGTATATAAAGCACAGGAGTACAGAGAGTATGTGTGGAGGGAAATAAACATCCGGATACATCATTCCATCACATAACTATAGCAAAATTTACTTAAACATCTTATGATTGGAAATTTACACTGTTACCAACTTTTCCTATTACAAATAAGATGATGATGTAATTTTTGCTCAATCCTTAGCTTTTGTATTTTTTAGAATGAAGCCCCAAAAGTGAGATTCACGGATTGATGAGTATCAGCATCTTAAGGCTCTCAATGCATGTTGCCATATTGCTTTCCAGATTGATATGTCATGTGATATTAATTCCAGGTATATGTAAACAGGTCTGTCTTAACCTGCTGACTTTACATATTACAAATTTTATTTAATCTTTACCAATCTGACATGCCAAAAAAATTGGTTTTCATTTTAATTGAACTTGTCTTCTTTGATTACTAGGAAGTTCTACCTTTTCTTGCAAGTTGACTTGCCATATTTGTATTTCCTCTTTCATGAATTGTGAGCTCTTCCTCTCAGTTCTATTATCTATTGATGCCATGGGATTCTTATCCAAGAAAAATATAACTTTTCACATTAAGGTTGTTCACCTTTTATTCAACATTTATTGTGAATATTTTTCTGGTTTGTGTTTTAATTTTCATGTGATAAATCTTACTTTTTTCCCTTTTCATTACTTTTAAAGTTTCAAAACCTCTCTTTATCAGAGATAAAATAAATATCAGCTAAATTTCCTTAGAGTTTTTAAAAGTGTTTTCTGTTTAAATTTTAATCCATGCAGATTTTTATTTCTGTCAACAATATAAAATGAAAATTCAAATTAATATTCTCCTGGATATCTAATCTTCTCAACATCATTTCCCTGGAAATATATTCTTTATCAAATATATAAAATTATTCTATATAACAAGATATGTGTCTTTTATAATAGAAAAAAAGCTATTTTTAAAAAACTTCCAAATGCAGGACTATCAGTGACCCCTTTGAACAGTGTTTTAAATGGTCACTCCTCTCCCCACAGGTAAATATCCCTGTTATGTTACATAAATACTGATCCACCTTAGGCATCCATTAGGATACCTAAAGCAAAAGATAGTCCTCAGTTCCCATTTCATACAGGCCTTCTTTGTTAGTCTTCCTCTCTCTGATGTGACGCACCAAACTAGAGAGCAGGCTAAGTTAGCCTATTCTTTCATTGCTCACAATTCCTAGAGCACAAGCAGCCAATCAGTGAATCCCAAGGATGTTCTTTGTAGGTGGCTGGGACAGCTAAGGGCTCACAAGTTTTAAAAGGTGATACCAGGTGATAGAGATGAAGAGTAAAATGCTGCACCAGTGAGAAAATAAAAGAATATTCTACATGGCTAGCATCCACTCAGAGCAGTACTAAGGTGGAAAAGCTGCTCATGGTTCAAGTACAGATGTAATGAATGAACTCTAACTACAAATGAGGAAGGCTGAGGCTTCTATCCTGGACAAGTCAATAAACTTTCTAAGACCCCGAATCTCTCATCTGTAAAAAGAATGGGCTTGATTCTTACAGGATGTAGTTTTAGAAGTTCATAGGCCTATTGTATAGATATAATTTGGTTTGAATGGTGTTTTAATGTTTTTTTTTTTTTTTGAGACGGAGTCTTGCGCTGTCACCAGGCTGGAAGGCAGTGGCACGATCTCGGTTCACTGCAACCTCCGCCTCCTTGGTTCAAGCAATTCTCCTTCCTCAGTCCTCCGAGTAGCTGAGACTACAGGCATGCACCACCCTGCCCAGCTAATTTTATTTTAGTAGAGACGGCATTTCACCACATTGGCCAGGATGGTCTCGATCTCTTGACCTTGTAATCCACCTGCCTCAGCCTCCCAAAGTGCTGGGATTACAGGCATGAGCCACCGCACCTGGTCTTAATTCTTTTAATATAATAAGACAGTGCACCCTCTTTCTAAGAGCCCCTATTGCCATGGAGCTAATTTCACTCAGTTGTGCCACCTATCCAGCCTCAGAAGAGGTCTAAATGATCTATAAAGTCCCTCTTAGCTTTATTTAAAAATTCAGTTTATTGGAAGTCCACAGTGGCTCTGCTTTTAAAATACACTCAAAATCTAACCTCTTCTCACCACCTCTACTGCTACCACCCTGCTCCAAGCCATCTGCCGGGACTTTTGCAATGACTTCCTAACAGGTCTCCATGGTGTCATTCCAGCTATTCTGCAGTCCTTTCCCAATCAAAGCAGCCAGCGTAATTTTTCTAAAGCATAAAGTTGTCATTGTCACTCAACTGTCATTTAGTCAAGGACACCTAATCTGACTTCCCTGTTTTAAATAGCAATCCCTTCTTCTAAATTCTTGATCACACTTGATCTGCTAGATTTTCCAGGTAGAATTGCCTCCTTCTCACATACTATGTGATTTTCTTATATGTTGTGAGTTTTGTTTCTGATCTGTTTTGTCCCAATAAAGCATAAGACCACTGAGGACAAGCAATTTTATCCATTTTGCTTAGCAGTTACTAGAGCCCTACTGTCTAAAATACAACCTGGCACAGAGTGGGTACTCAATAAATAATTGTGAATAATTATGAACTTATCAATAATGCTTTTCTCCCTCCTAGAATAACTTCTTCTGGTTCCAAGAAGTGGTATTTCAAAATGAAAACCGGATCTTCTTCTGGAACCTCTCCCATTGCAAAATTCTCAGCAAGGAAGTCCCTTACCAAATCAACAAGAATCGGGGAGACTTTTATGTAATAAGCATAAAGGCAGCCCACAAAGACACAAGTTCAAACAAGAAGGAGACTTCTTTCCCACAGGCGTCAAGTAAGGAATCAATATGAGGATCAACTTATAAAACAAACAAGGCAGTCAGTCCCAAATGCAGGCTCAGGGATGCTCCTATGAAACAGGTCAAAGTTCCATGGTATCATCTATGTTCTTTGAGCTTATTGTCCCCATGGGGCCATCTCCGGGTCTGTTTACTGAATTCAAACATACTGATAATAAAAATCCTTCATTTCCCAAGAGTAATACATTCTCTTTCAAAGACTAGAAAAGGTCAACCCCCTGTCCAAATCCTGAGCTGCTTGTGACAGCTTTCAGATAAATCTCTTTTGAATATGGACTGAATGAGGACATGTACCCCTCACAAAGGTGACCAGTCTTACTGAGGATGGACATTTTCTATCTGCACCTGGTGCTCCCGGTCATTCTTACGCTTCCCTCCCTCTCCCGGACCTGTCATTAACTGAGGGTGTGGCTCAAATCTGGTCACAGATATAGATTTCACAGACCATTATAGATTTCAGTTTCATTATAACTGGGTAGCTACCAAATGAAACTATAATTTAAAAATGAAACAATAAAGAGAGATGAGAGGAACCATTCTAAGGTTGCCAACTTTTTATTTGGTCAAGTAAATATACCCAACGAGATATTTTGGCACAACCACAGGGAAAAAAGTACATAATCTCAAAATAAGTTCAATAATTTCAACCTTATGAATTCTTCATTTTTTCTCAGCATGTCAGAGAAATTTTCTCAAGGACTACTATCTGGGGAGTATGAATGCAAATGCTCCTTAATCCCTTATCCAGAACGGTAACATCTCTGTGTGAGGCTCTATGTGACTCTAACTTCATGCTTCACATTAGGACCTCTGCTCACTGGGTTCCAGGCACACAGACATTATGGCATCCCCTCTAAGTCACAGCACTGAAAAGCAGTTAGAATCTGGGAGAAAAGACAGGGTTCATTAACAAGGTCTCAGATTTTGGAGGGTGTATTCATACTGGATATGATACAGTCCAGGGTCTTTAGATAACTAAACAACCAGATTTCCTTTTTTCCAGTCCTTTCAAAATACTTTAACAGCTCTTGCTGATCAGCACATGGCTCATGGCCTTTTGCTAAGAAAGCCAGGCTGGGTGCTGTGGCTCAAGCCTGTAATCCCAGCACTTTGGGAGGCCGAGGTGGGCGGATCACAAGGTCAGGAGTTTGAAACCAGCCTGGCCAGCATGGTGAAATCCTGTTTTTACTAAAAATCCAAAAATTAGCTGGGCATGGTGGCATGTACCTGTAGTTCCAGCTACTTGGGAGGCTGAGGCAGGAGAATTGCTTGAACCTGGGAGGCGGAGGTTGCAGTGAGCTGAGATTGTGCCACTGCACTCCAGCCTGGGTAACAGAGCAAGACTACATCTCAAAAGAAAAGAAAAAGAAAGAAATCAGAGTAGGATAGCTCATTCCATTATAACTAGGTACCTACCAAATGAAACTTTAAAGCAGGTTGTGCAAACCAGTGATGCACAAACTGAATATGGCACCCAAATATGTTTTTCAAGTTAAGGGAAACACCAAGGATATTCCCACACTTTAGCTGTCTATGTTTAAAAATTGTGAAGTTTGCCAAAGACTCTGTATTTCTAACTTCTCTTTAAAAATCTGAAAATTTGGCAACAAAGGGCCCTCATGCCAGCATGGCCACCAGGTGACTGCAGCTGTGCAGAGACGAGTCATGCCCTCTTCCCTTGGCTGAGTCATTATATTACATTACCACCTGGCATCAGCAAACATCCATGTTGGTAACTTCTGGCTTAGCGTATGGAAGGTTATTTATATTCCATGCAATCCCTAAAAGGCTTGAAAGAAGCTTAGAAAAGATTGACGACAAGGAGGAAGGGGGAAGAGGGAGAAGAAACAATTAGATGGAGCCATGAATAGGGTCATGACCCACAGTATCCATCACACAGTTTTATACACGTTCCTGGAGAAGGGCTGCAAATTTGGGTCCCAGCTTCTTCACAGCTGACCGGAGTTTAGAGTTTGAGACCAAAACAAGTCAAATTTCTTCCCTCTAGGGAAATACAGTTTTGCTATAGTAATAACGTTAAATGCCATGAAGCAATAAAACATGAAACAGAGAGTAAGAGAAAGCAGCAAGATGTGCCAAAATGTGTGGTCTTGGGTATGACAAAGTGATCTGGGAGGTCCCTAATGGGAGAGGGCAATGGCGAGGAATGAGTAAGATGGAGAGATCTGACAAAGTGGCCCTCAGCTGAGCCATGGAAGGCGGGTGCGTCCTGGTTAGGCGGAGCACTCCATCAGCTATGTAGAGGAAAACACAATTGTGTCAAAACAACAGGAGAAAAGCCTGTCAAATTCATTCAGCTATCAGGTAATGCCCTTAACTTCTAGCCCATCTACTTTGCTTCCTCGAGTATTTTCTTTATTTGGGTTGCTGTCAAACTACGGGAAATTCTAAGCTAGTTAGAAATGAAACGCCTCTTAGAGTTTAGTGCATAAGTACCTCAGCTCTGAGACTTGGGGATCTAATTTCTTTCTATCTTCAAATCAAGATCACTCGTGCATGGCTTGACTGACTTGTTTTGTGCGGGGGCTGGAGGGAAAGGCTGACGGCCACCAAGCTGTGCTCAGAAAGGAAAGGCCCCACACATTGTGGCAGTCTCAGTCCTCCTGGCGCGGGCACCCCAGGGAAATAGATTGCTTCTGCCTTCTCTCTTTTGAATCTGCATCAAGCATCATCAAGACAAATGCTGGCAACTACTGGACAATCCCACCTCTATTTCTGTATGTCACTGATGTAGAGTTTTGTGTGGCCTGAGTGAAATTAATGGCAAATCCAATTGGCAAACCAAATAAATCACAAATTAACAAACGGCACCACTACCACTTTTTGGTTCCTTAGTGGAGAAAGATATATTTTGTGCATTTTCTTCAGTTCAATATCTTATCTGTATCAAAATGAGGAACAAAGAGCTCATCACATCAATAACGGAATTTCAAGCAGCCAAGGGAATAGGACTACAATTTTCTTTCCTACATAAATGGAGATCTGTGAGTTCTATGGGGTGTGGACTCTTTCCAGATGAATCAATTAAAAAATTATAGAGTATCTTGGTCGCTAAGTTAGATGGACATGAGAACATCATATACTTTCTTTTCTCCTCTCTATACTGCAGAAGGTAGAAAGTTGCAATCCTTTTTCATGAGATATTTACTACATCCTCATATCAAAGCAGTCACAGTCATTAGAGAGTCTGCCAGTATTTCTGTAAGAAACTCTATCTGGGGAGGATTTACAGAATATCAGCTGCTTTCCATTCACAAAGAGCTGATTTTAAAGCAAGGGCCTCAGTTGCCATGAATTCACTTCATTTGCCTATTATACATAGAGCAAAGCCATTTTTTATGTGTTTTTGACCATTTGCAATTTTACAGAGGTGATAATAAACAGTCTACTTTCTTCAGAAAATATATATTTTTTCAAGTCTAAGAATCAAAAAGATGAGATTCTTATTCAGCCTCAGTATAAAAATATATTTCTAACAAATCTGTATTTCATTTTCAAGTGGGCCCTGAAGAAAAGGTGATAAAGAATGCAGTGAGAGGGCCAGGCATGGTGGCTCATACCTGTAATCCCAGCACTTTGGGAGGCCAAGGCGGGCAGATCATGAGGTCAAGAGATTGAAACCATCCTGGCCAACATGTGAAACTTCATCTCTACTAAAAATACAAAAATTAGCTGGGCGTGGTGGCATGTGCCTGTAGTCCCAGCTACATGGGAGGCTGAGGCAGAAGAATCACTTGAACCTGGGAGGCGGAGGTTGCAGTGAGCTGAGATTGCGCCACTGTATTCCAGCCTGGCGACAGAGGGAGGCTCAACCTAAAAAAAAAAAAAAAAAAAAAAAAGAATACAGTGGTTGCAGATGCTCTGCAGAGAAAGAAAGAGCAAAAAAGGGAAAGAAAATAAAGCAAGGAAGGCAATTCTGCCTTGTCTGACTTTGGACCAGCAGCAGGACAGCGCTTTGGTGGGCTGGGAAAGGAGGTGACAGAGGAGGCAACTTAGAAAGACCATAGGTGAAGTAGATTAGTGGCAAAGTCCAGAAAGCTTAGCAGGGGCTACAGAGAGGAGACAGAGTTCCATGAGTCCAGTAGGCCAAGGATCATGATCAAGGGGTTGAATCTTAAGAATTCATCATTGGGGATCAAAAGATCCAGGACCTGAGTCAAAGAGGTCAGGATGTAGAAAAGAGACTGCAAATTGGCTGTCAAGTCCCACAGCATTTCTGGTCTGGAAGGGAGGTAGGATTCTCCTGAGAAAGTGGGCACTTGGCCAAGGTTGGGAAGCTGGCTGGAGCAGAGGGACTTCACGTTGGCATTGCCTGCTTCCAGCCATTTTTGCTCCATTTACCAGGCTGCCTCTCAGCAAGACCCAAGCATATCCTTCTGTTGGATATAACCCAGAGAAAATATTTCTCTGGGCCACCTAGGGCTGGTCCTACAGAACAGCTGCACCTGAGATTGCGGGTGGCCACAGAACCTAACATACAGCTGGAGAGACAAATGAGATGAGAGTTCAGGTAATTCCCAACATTCTGGATTGTCTCTTCCCCAAGTGGGACCAAAGGGAGCACAGTCAGTGGCTAGCATAATCACAAGAAAGGTGGCAGCTGGAAGCTTAGATGGGCAGCTAAAATCAAGATGGAGCAGGTAGATGAGAACTGGAGATAGCACCTACTGAACCAATTGTTAGACAAGCTCCTAAGAGCCACTGTTGCTCTTTTATCCCTAAAGATCAGCCTCCATCCTCTAGGCTTTAGAGAGTGTCACCTTCATATGCAGAAAACCACATCTGCTGTTCCAGAAGCCTTTACTCCACAGCTGATGATAAGGACATGGAAATATGGATCTGAGCCAAAGGGTCTGGTCCCAACAAAATAAAGGCTGCAGGCTGTCCTTCCTCTAAGACAACTCCCTTTGAGACCCAACACCTTTCTAGGGCAAGGGTGAGAGTTTCAGCAGTAAAGATTTGAAAGTATCTATAGACCTACTTGATAGAGTCATCCTTATGCTGAAGAAGACAGCGTATCCTTCAGCTCCCAGGAAAGGGAGTTACTCATTTAGTGCTCTGCCTCCATCCCTACCTCGTTTATCACTGTGTTCCCTGTAGCTACAGGAAAGTTTGCCAGAGAGAAGGTGCCCGATAACATATGGTGAATCACCCAGTTTTCTGTTGCTACCTATTTTCAGTTAGTTAAGTGACCCCTGAACACTATAATTTCTTTCTCTGTAAAATGTAGGAAATTTGACCATAACCCAGAAATTTATGAAGAATGTGTTATACAGCCCATTTGCTTCAAACCTAATGCATGGCATTTCTAACTATGATCCTCAGACCATCTACCTGTGCAACTGCAGATTCCTAAGCCCTAACAAGTCCTACTCCACCGAAATCCTCAGGGAGCAGGAATAAGCACAAGAATCTGAAGATTTCACAAGCAATGCAGGTGATATCTGCGCACACAACTGTTTGAAAAACACAGCAACTTACTACATTCCAGGCCCTAGGCTTGAGATTTTATACACATTCACTTAATGCTTACAATTACTCTAGGAGGCAAGTATTACTTTCCTTATTTTCTAAGCAGAGAAACTGATTCAAACAAGTTTACACAGCCAATAACCAGCTGAGCCAGGGTCCCTCCTTGTGATAAATAAAAGATTCTGCATCTCATTTTCAGTCTTTTTAAAAAATTTTGATAAAAGTGCATGTTTGTATTGAAGAGCTGAGAGGAAATATGATCGCATTTGCTGGGTATGAAGCTTCTTACAGCCTATCAAAGTGAGAGAACTGGGGAGAGAAAGACATGGAGAGGAAGGGAAATAGCAAAATGGACAAGCAAATGCAATGATTTTCTCTGAAGTGAAATGCTACAGTTGAATTTTGTATTCTTGATTTAAAATAGTTAGCAATGCTGGGCTACTATTCTATAACATGCTTAGAACATGACCTTGTACCAATATCATCATCCCATGTAACAATCGTGACCTACCGACAGGTGACCTGGATAGCTGATACAATTAGCTGGTCGCAAAAAATTTAACTGTGCCATAAAAAGAGGCATGATTCATTGGAAGCTGCCGTGACCATCTTTAACTGTGCTTACTCTAGCCAAAATGATTTATTTTCTCTTCAAGGTAGGTACCACTGTCAAATATTACCTGTCTAAGTACTCCTGGAGCAAAATGACCTTGAGTTTTATTGCAATGTGGTAAATGGTCTCTACATGTTCCTGAAAGAGTTAAATTGCTTCATATAATGAGGAATAGGTAACTTCCTTTTTGTAATCCAGAAGAGTAAAGGCCTTAAAAGCACCACTGTCTTATCAAGAAAAATCTCTCGTTAATATAACCTAGTAAAAATAAAAAAGAGAGAGAGAGAGAGCACTGGAGTTACAGTCAAGTGTCTTGAAGTATGGCTTCATCACTAATGAGTTTGGTGTTGTTAGGGTCAAAAAAGACTTCTCCTTCTGGTTTTAATCACCTGTCACCCTATCCACTACTACTATTTCAGAGGGGTTTAATGGTTCTATTAATTCAATAAGTATAAAAGAGCTTTGAACATATAAGGTATTATTTTAATGTGATGAATAAGGATTTTGTCTGAACAAAACCAGGTTTCAGTTGGCATTCTAGGCACTCCCAGCCTTCTTCCTCTCCTCCTACTGAGCTACTCCACTGGAAGCTATTCCATACACCACCTTGATGGATAGATTTAGGTAAGTGATTCCTGCAAGGTACGCCGAGCACCTCACAGAAAGAGACATTTGAAGCGCAAATTATTATTTTTATAGAAGATATTACTAGAGCAGGGCAGCAGTTACTACAATTACTATTCAGAGAAGAATCTCCTTAAGTGCATATGGCAGACGTGCTTGGTGAACCCAAGTATTTTCATGGGTCTTAAAGGTTTCAACTAATAACACCTGCATAGTTACTGAAGATAATTTGATGACTATAATATAAATAGACAGATAGGTTCATTACTACAAATGAATTCAGTGCAATACGAAGAAAACTTGAAGCTACTACTATTATGCTGATGTGGCTGCCTAGAGCCAACCCCAACTCCCTCCTGACACCTTCCCTGCTTGCTCTAAGTAATAGAATTTCAGACTATTACTTACTTGCTGAGAAGTTTCCTCATCTGTAAAATGCGGAGAATAGAGGTAATCTCCACAGCTCCTTCCAGCTGTATGAGTAGACAATCATTTCTGTATATTGTCCAAAATGTCTTATCCAACTAACACAGAACTTTTGGTGACCTTCTCTTATCTCCCTGTTTCAACTACCCTGATTACAGCAGTTACATTTAATATGATTTGTCCATCCAAGGCCTTTTATTTGCTGTTCTAGTTCAAACCTCTTCCTACCTTGACCAAATATCATTCACTACAAGATTCCATTCAGAAACAAAAGCTCATCAACAGACAAAAGGTTTTTTTAAAAAGCACTTCTGGCCAGGCACGGTGGCTTACTTCTGTAATCCCAGCACGTTGGGAGGCTGAGGCAGGTGGATCATGATGTCAGAAGTTCAAGACCAGCCTGACCGAGATGGTGAAACCCTGTCTCTACTAAAAATACAAAAATTAGCTGGACCCGGTGGCAGGCACCTGCAATCCCACCTACTCGGGAGGCTGAGGCAGGAGAATCGCTTGAACGAAGGGTACAGTGAGTGAGATTGTGTCACTGCACTCCAGCCTGGGCGACAGAGTGAGACTCGGTCTCAGAAAAAAAAAAGCACTTATATGCCCTACAAGGGGTGACCCTGACTTTAGTTTAGTAAGTGATTCTAACACAACAACAGAATATGGCAACTCCCAGGGAGGACCAGTAGAGAAATATCGTGTTCAGAGGAGCAAAATGTGTTTACCCAGAAGTCTCCAAAAGAAGGGACAATGGAGCTGAGAAACTAACCCAGTTCCATTGACAGAAAGGCATCTGCTAGTGTAGGGTATAAATATTTTGTCACTTTCCCAGGTCTTCAGTATTACACATCTCAGTGATCTCCTTTCTTTATTGAGTCCACACTTAACTGAGCTACCTTCTGATTAACAGTTCAGTTTCCCAATAACCTCAACACAAGAACTGGGGTAGGGGAAAGATGAGGTGACAAAAAAGGCTCAGAGAGCTCTTGATATGGAGGTTTTAGATTTGATACCCATATAAAATATTACATGACAAGTTAGTTATGATTTATAGATCAATCATAAAAATATCAGCATATAAAATTTATCAGGTATTGGCAATGTACCAAGCATTATAAGTGCTTTGCATGCATGGGTCCATTTAACCAACATAGTATCTTATGAGAACCATCCCATGCTAATATGAGGAAACTGAAGCTGACAGATTAAATCATTTGCCCAAGCTTACACAGTTACATGGTGGCAGAGGACTTGAACTATAATCTCTATATTGTTCTTTCAGCCTAATTTTCATGAGGTAGACACTGAACTGAGTCATGTGAAAATATTCATTCTCTACAGTCATAAGATTGAAGATCAAATCTGGAGATTTGATGCTGTTCCTGAGATGCTGTCCCAGCTAAGATGCTGTGCCTGAGAGTCCTTATCTAAGGTACTCTTAGACAAACTCCTCATAGATAACGGCCTTTAGATCACCACCCAATCCTAGACCCAGTGAGCCTCAGATGACAAGAAGTGCTTCTTTATCCAGGATATAATAAACATGACTCCAAGAGGTTGGGAAATACCACCTGTGAATGCTCCCCAAAGTTTTGAACATGGAAGTAAGAAATGAGTGGGTGCATGTTTCCAATCTCCAGGGACAGATCCATCCTAGAGGATGATGGACCGTGATCCCCACTTCCCACAAGCCACTGAATGAAGGTCTAATTACTACCCACTTGTTTGCCAATTTGTCCCTAATTATCACCACTGCCATCCTTCTCCACGTTTTCTTACCTCAATGTCTAATGACTATAATAGCCTCTTAGCTGCTTTCCTCCGTTCCAGCTTTTACTACATCTACCTCATTCTACCGAGACAGGCAGACCAGACTCTTGAATATTATTTTCATCATAGCATTTACTTAGATGATTCAAATATCAACATCAAAGAAAGACATCAAAATTGACAAAGCAATACTCTCCTCTTCTAGCCTTGTGTACATTCCTCTTTTACTCCCTCAAGTATCACAGCAAATGCTCCCAGTTTCTGTAAGCATACAACTTTCCATATGAGCGGGGCCCAATAAATACATAGTCCCCACAGCCTGCCATGGGGTTAGCAGTGGCACTGGTGTCAGGCAAAGCTGGATTAGAGTTCTGGTCCCACTAACCTGGGAAAATTTGTTAGATCTTTTTAAGCCTCTGTTTCCCCAAATAGAATATAGATACAATGAGGGTATATTTCTCACAGGATTACTGTGATGATTAAGGGATCATTTGTAAAGGTTGCTGAGCAGATTTTTCTGGGACACAGTAAGTGCTCAATAAATGGTACCTATTATCACATCATCATTATTAAAGCAATATGACTTCGTGGTTAAGAGCTCAGACACTAGATTCAAAAATACATGGCTTTGGCAAATGAAAGGGAGAGGCAAGGTCTCTAAGTTTCAACCCAATCTTCTTTCCATGTGAAAAACATTTCCTTGGTAAAACTATTTAAACCACTGGAGGTTCTCCATCCCAGACACTTTCAAACTGTGGTTTAGTGACTGTTGGAATAAAAACATAGAAAGGAAAAAAGAAAAATACTACCCAGAAGGGTAGTCGTTTTCCAAACATTTTTTGGTTAACAAATGTTTATTGTGCATTAGGCCAAAAGAGGAGACTTGGGGCCCTTACTGAGGTCCCATCCAAGCTCCAGTGAGAGGCTGTTTCCGCAGGGTTCCAGCAACGTGGTCGCTCTGATGTTCAGCACCTGTTCCAGGCTCTGTGCTCAGCCCTGTGTGCACATTATTCTATTTGTCCTTGTGGTCATTCCTTGAGAGAAGCATTGTTTTTCTTGTTTTTCCTGTGAAGAAACTGAGACTTAGCAGAGGCTGGATGGCTTATCGAGAGGCACGTGACAGGTAAGTGGTAGGGCCAGGACTTGGACCAGAATGGCTGCTGGATAGCTCTCACCTGGGAGCTCACCTCCGGGCCTGTGTCTCCTTGTGTGAGCGTCACCAACGCTCAAAATGGGTCCTATAGTGGTAGAGATGCAGACAATGGCAGTTTTCAGGTGAAACATTTACTTAAATGGCAACAAACTAGAAGTCACTTGAAAGCCTATCAATAAAGGAATGATTGAGTATATTATGGCATATCCATGTAGCCATTGAAAGACAGATACTTAAAGTGGGAAGGGGGACTAAACTTCAGTTAGATAGGAGGAATACATTGAAGATGTCTACTGTGCATCATGGAGATAATAGTTAATAATAACATTATATACTTAAAAATTGCTAAGCGATTAGATTTTAAGTATATAATATAAAAAATAAATTCCTGAGTTAATACATGTGTTTATTAGCTTGATTTGGCCATTTCACTGTGTGTGTGTGTGTGTGTGTGTGTGTGTGTGTGTGTGTGTGTGTATTTATGTACACACATTGTGAAATAGCCAAATCAAGCTAATAATGTGTATGATTATACATTATTATACATAATATATGTAATATCTGTATAATATAATGTGTGTGTGTATATATATATCAAAATTTCATGTTGTACACCATAAATATACATAATTTTTACTTGTCAATTAAACTTTTTTAAAAATTTCTAAAAAACAGACACATATTAACTTGGATGGATGTCCATGGTATATTGTTAAGTTTAAAAAGAAAACCTCCTTTTTAAAACAGACTTTTTTTTAAATGAGCCTAAGAGGAATAAGAGAGATGGGTAAATATATTAAATTTATTCACAGTCTGCACCTAATTTTTTTAGACCTGTCTGATTTACCATAGAAGTAAAATATTATTTTGGTAGAAACTGGACCCCATTAAACACACATGAGGAAGTACAGCAAAGTGGTTAACAGCACAAGCTTTGACATTAGAAAGGCCATGTTCATATCTCGTCTCCACGACTTACTTCCTGTGACCTTGGGGAAGTCACTTATCCCTTAACCTCAGTTTCCTCAACTACAAACTGATGATAATAATACCCTATCACATAAGGCTGTTGTCTCGATTGTATGAAACCATGGGAAGTGCTGAGCACAGTACCTGTATAGAGCAAGTGTTCAATAAGTGGGGGCTATTACTATAGCTGTTATTTAATTGCCTTAAAGATCAGCCTTTTCTAAAAACAGAAGTCCTTCCACAGACTGACATTCAAAAGGCCATCACCACAAAGAATACACTTAGGTTGCCAGGAAGGTACTTGTGAAAGTGTAGGCCAATGAATAAATGACATTTGATTTTCTATTCAAGCGTCTTTCCATTTCAGCATTTTCTAAGTCGGCAGCCACATGGTGCTCTCTGGCTGCCCGGCTTCCCTCCCACATTTTCAAACCAGGACTACTCCAAATGTGAAATGTGGTTCCCAAGTCTTCCTGCTTGCCATGATCACAGATCACCCATAGGTCTTTGGGTTCAAAGGCCCTGAAGCAGGTAAGGAAATTACCTCAATGAACACAGCCAGTTATTCCATGCTTCAGTCAGGAAAAAAAAAAGAAAGAAAGATAAAAGCAAAACTTAAGCAAGAGAGATGGAAAAGAAGACAGAGGGACCAGTCTAATCTCCCTGCAGAGTGTCATCCCAGATTCTAGAACAACACTGTAAATGAAGGGGTCATTTAAATTTTGGAAAGGGGTTTTAAAATTTTTGGACAACATCAGCTGCTTTGTAACCCAGAGAAAATAAATACAAGCTCATCAACAGTGAAAATGCTACTGCCCCAAATTAATTAAGTTCAACTTCAGAGTATGTGTACTCAGCACTAGCATTTAGATACTAATAGAGAGAAGGGTTATTTTCAAGAAAGGTCACAGCAGCCATTTCACTTACGATCTTCCCCACTGCAGTCTATAGAGTGTTGGTTGCTTTTAGGCTATTTAAAAGGAGCCACTGGTATTAACTGATGGGCTTATTCAAGAGAGAGAAGGGCTTAAATTTTATTAGAGAATGATGATGGTGGTGGTGATAATGATAATATGCAACATTTATTGAACAGTGACTGGGTGCCAGGCATTATGCTAACTGTTTTACTCAACATTGCATGTGACAGATATTATCACGTGAAATGAGACACAGAAAGATCAAGTAATCATTTCCAGTCAGTGATGGAACCAGGATTTAGATGGAACATGGGATCTCCTCTGAACCCATATTCTTACCACTATATTGCCACTCATTTATCTCTAACATCTCTACTGTATCTGGTATTTGATTTCTTCTGTCATTAGAAATTTCCATTTCTGCAGCTGCTTTTGATTTTTTTTGTAAGCATATGGTAGCCTAGAGAATTTCGTTGTAATGCTTTTCACCTACATATTTAATTTTTTCACCTCCTAAAAGAAACCATGACCATTTCAGCTGTCATGATTCTGTATTCTTTCAGAACACACATTCATCTTTTATTTTCCTGAGCGAGGTTTTGTTTATAGTATGTAAGATAGGGAAACAGAATTGAGAAGGCAAGGAGAATATAAATCTTCTCATAGAAGCAAGGTGCTCCCATCACATATGAAAGTGTTCAAGAGTTCTTTGATGACCTCACTTCACTGGAAAATTTTGGCAAAGTAAATATTGACAGTCACAAGTACATTCGAAGAGACTCGCTGCATTTTTTAGGTCTGCCATGTAACCTAGTGATTTCTATTTCTTCAATTATATGATGCATTCTGTATGTAGAATGCATCTGCGGAATCTGAACCCTTCGTTTGGGCTCACTGTGTTTTCTTATTGCCAGATCCTTCTTTCCAGCTAGACTGCAAACCCCTTGAGGGCTGACATCACATCTTACAATGCCAGGGTACCCAGCTCTTCCACGGCCTCTTTATATATAGTAGGAACTCAAAAGAGGTTTAATCAAGTCAGAGATCATTTATTTTTTGAGCAAACTCCAAATCTGTGAAAGTTGACATTCTAGAATGCATTGCTTCCTCCAATATTGCTTCAGCCCAGGGGAGTCTTCAAGTAGCAGTAAAATTGATTTCTTTTGCCAGCAAAACCTGAAGCCCTGATGGTTCTGGAATTATCATCTGGATATAAGCCCATCCATGCCAAAGGTGCCCATTTCTTTAAAGAGCTAAGGAAGCAGGGATCTGAAGAAGCAGTATTTGATGAAGATATTTGGCCTTTCAGTTTAAAGATTATCCAATTTTGTAAGAGGTGTACTGCACTTTATAGAAACTGAATTGTGCCATATCTAGAGAGTACTTAATAAATATTTATGGAATGAACATCTTCCCAAAAAATTAAACTTAATACCTCATCTTATTTTACAATTGAATTTCGCTATAAAAGCTGGAGATGAGTTTATGAGGAAAAACACTTTAGATTACATGTGAATCATTTTAACTAAGGACTAATTCTACTTTGAGAACATATCTGTTATACTAGAGTATTGAAACCGGAAGAAAAGAAAACCTTGCAATGTGTTTATTGCTTTTATGTGAGACACAAAAGCTTAAATATCACAGCAGTTTTCAGGGACATATGAGACAAAGGGGCCTGGGACACTAGTGTCTGAGTCAGAGGGAACCATGGGGACAGGACTGCCAGCCAGACTGGCTCCATAGTTTTTCATCTGCCTTATAGAGTGGGATTCTCCATGAGATTCCATTTGACAAACGAAAAAGTAACTAACAGTGTAAAGATACTGGACAAAAATAAAATAAAATCATCAGCCCTCTATCCTATTCTTTTTTCCAGTATCATTCAGCAGAATAACTTGTCAGTCTTTCTCAGCTTCTATCAACTGTGAATCTCGGCCCATTTTAGAAGCTATGGGCTTTCATTAGTGAACAGTGGGTACAGGCCAAATAGATAGCAGCAGAGCAGAAGAACCCAAAGTGGGACGATGAAAGAGTAAATGGGAAGAGATTTACTGGGATACACACAGTAGCAAGAGAAGCTACTATTACTGAACAGCACAGCTAAAGATACTTGAAAATTCTTTGAAATAAACCAGGCCTGCCCAAACCTGGTGCTTTTCAAACCCGACTATGATTCAGAATTGGCCAAGGTGCTTGTTAAAAATGTAGATGCCTGGATTCCACCCCAAATTTACTAAATCAGAATCTTACAGGGGTTACCCAGTGACTGTATATTTAACAAGTCCCCTCAAATCCCCAAATTATTCTGATGTACATGCAGGCTTTAGAACCACTATTATAAGCCACGTCAGTGTCATGGTGTGAATTTTTGGCAATGTAATTCCTATAAAATGAATTTCTTTAAATTGAGAAATACCAAGATATTTTGATTGGTGGTAATAAAACCATATTCATGTAGTATAGGTATTAAAGCATCTTTCAACATCCAAGAAAATGAACTGTCATTCTTAGAAATTTGGGGATTAAACCATACGCTTTGAAGCCTTCTTTATAAACATGACATTATGATTCAGTACCTCCCTGTAATAATAGTTCTATACTTGTAACAGATAAGAAAATTCCCTGGCTCACTCGTAATAGCTAGCTGCTTTCTTACAACTGTCAAATTTTCTCATTGCTGCGATTTGGAGATTCATCAAAACCAATTGCCAGCTAGACATCTGGTTTTATAAGTTTCTTTAGAAATATAATCAGTAGCCCTGAATGTGGACAGGATATCCAAAGTATGGAGAATGCCTCAGATTACTCTACTTTTAACTTCTGTGACTGGAGTATTTTTCTCACTCCTGCAAAATCAGTATTCCATGTGTCCTGTTTATAACTTAACACAGCACTTGTTTTCTCACGTCTCCTGAAGACTAAAAAGGAAAAAAAAAAAGGTAATTTTATGTATTCAGAACTTAATGTACTCCAAACCACTACCTTGGAGATATCTGCTGTCATCCTATGAACACATTATAAATACCCCCACTGGCCGCCCTCCTCCTCCTGCAAAATTCAAATCTTACTTTAAAAAAATCTTGAATCTAATCACATATATTCTACAAATTCTCATTTTTAAAATTGGCTTATATTTTATACTCGGTTGATACCATTTAAACTCATGGAAGCGGTAGGGTGCCACTTATGACACCACTTCAAAATACACCTACCCCGTGGGGAGCAACTTGTTCAGGAACTCGCTTTCATTGCCACTGCTCCTCTTTGCCCCCATAATGGGGCCTCTTGCTGCCTCTGAGTTTCAGTGTCTTTTTGTTATGATCAAGAAAAATTCCAAATACCTGGCCTTTTCTTATATACGCATGGTCTTTTTAAATTACTACAACGTTGAAAAGTGAACATATCTGCAATCTAACTAGCAATGACTGTTCCAAAGAACTAGAATTGGAGGGAGAGAAGGACGACCATTACTTTTCTTCTTAAATTATAAAGACAATTTAACATTTGTTATAACATATCAAACAGAATAGATGTACATGAAGTAGAGATACATTTTTAAACTAGTTTAAAGTAATTTTTATTTAAAAAACATAACATACTTTCAATTTTGTCAAGTTAGACCCTTTTATGGCTTTTCCTAATTGTGTGTATGTGTGTGTGTTGACCGTCTTTGGAAAAAATTCTTTAATTACATGGTTGCCTTCTATTATTATACTTTGTTTTTCCTTTTCCTGTATAGAAGCTCTCATCCTAATAAATAATAAATGTATTTGATCTCCATTCTTTCCCTGCCTTTTATAGTGTGCTTTTCCTTCATCTTTTTATTCTTTTTTTTAATGGAGTCTCCCTCTGTTGCCCAGGCTGGAGTGCAGTGGCGTGATCTCGGCTCACTTCAGCTTCCATCTCCTGGGTTCAAGCAATTTTCCTGCCTCGGCCTCCCTACTAGCTGGGACTACAGGTGCAGGCCACAACACTCGGCTAATTTTTTTGTATTTTTAGAAGAGATAAGGTTTCACCATACTGGTCAGGCTGGTCTTGAACTTCTGACCTCAGGTGATCCACCCGCCTTGGCCTTTCAAAGTGCTGGGATTACAGGTGTGAGCCATTGTACCCGGCCTGAGACACCACACCCGGCCTGAGACACCACACCCGGCCTGAGACACCATGTTTTTTCTACTCTCCTGGTTTACAATTATTGTTCTGGCATAAATATCCTTTCCTGATATGCAAGAGAGAAAGATTAAGTCCTTGGCATAAGTACCCACAGTTTCATAATAGGAGCAAGTATGTAAACCAGGGGTTGCAAGCTCGAATTCATTCAGAGACTATGTAAGCAACAAAGTAGTGAAACAAAAAGGGCATAAGACACTAAGGAGCAATGGGGACTGTAGCAAAGTGTATCCGAAAGCCATTTAACTGTATTTAAATTTGACTTTGTACCAACTGAACAAAACATATACAAGGGCTGAATTCAGCCTTGCAGGGCCAGTCTGCAACATTTGCAAGACTTTATTCCCAATCTCATTTTCTCTCTCTCTAGACAAAGAGTGTTCAATTGACTTTCTTATTTACACCAGTGGATAAGTGCTACAGCACATATAATAATACAAAAAGCAGATAATTTAATATCTGCATGCAAATGACCTCAGTGTGCATTGCTTTTTCTATAAAATTTATCATTTAACTATAATTTGCTCATGGTAACCATGTATTGAAAATACTTTGTATTTCTCCCAAGCACAAACAACTCAGTGAGTATAAGGGGCCGAAGAACAGGAGGGGCAGGGGTGACGGATTTATGTAGGTGATGAAATTGACACAGGGGTATAGGAAACATTTGTTGAATAAAATTTATGGGAGGCCAATGTTTTGGACTAGGCTCCTGCCTCTAACAGATCAGACCAAACCAGAATGGGGTCACTTGTGCTAGATGCCACATAATCAAACCAAACTTCAAAATGAGCCAGTTTTCCATAAAAAAAATAAGAGATTTGTGGAAACCAAGCAGAAGGTTGGCTGAGCCAGGATGATAAGGAAATCTCCTGTGCTTTTCCTATACAAGGAAAGTAACCTGCAGTAATGTTAACCAATCCATTTTGTGCACTTGCTGTTTCATTGTTTCTGTGCAAGTTGCCTTATGAAAACCACTTTTCTGCCATGTCCCGAAGAGCACCTTGCTGTTTCATAAACGGGATGTAAATTGATTGATGAATCACTAATTAAAGCCAATTAGATCTTCAAGCTCAATTTGCTGAAATTTTGTTTTCTGACATATTATAGTTGGGGGGTGGTGGGCAGAAACAATTTAATGTATAATCCAAGACAGTTTAAGGCAGAAAATTCACAGGCAGACAGTGGCATGAACTAGATTCCCAATGTCTATAGGGCAGTCTTGAATATAGCCTTTGCAGGTGGTAGAACCTGGTAAACTAAAAGCCAACTATAGACTCTCTCTCACCATTTTGCCATTGTTCAGAGGAAGTGATTTTTCAGAAACAAAAAACAAAAACAGCTTTTGAAATTTCATCCGATGTAAACTCTGCCCATTGCTTACGAAAAATGGAAACAACACAAGAGGAGGAGAATTGTCATTTTCTCCTACCACAAGAGAGAGACTTCAAATAAACTGAATAGGGGAGAAAAATCAAAAACACGGCATGAGACAGTTTTCCATCCCAATGAAGGGTGAGTCACTAATTCCACAGCAGCTTCCTTAATTGCAGCTAAGCACACCAGTATCCAGCTTAACACTCGTTTCCTTCTTAGAGCATTAGTGCACTATTCTTCCCGATCCACTTAGGTCTAGAAATAGCAACTGTTCTAAGAACAGAGGAAAATCACATGCTAAATGCTGTATATTTAGCATCTCTATAGCATTTTATGGTTTCAAGGTTTCATAGAACCATTTTTATAATTCCTTCCATCTGCAAAAGGAAAGAAATAAAGTCATTTTCCAAGGTTATAGAGAAAATTACCAGAATGAAAATCCAAATGCATAGCCCCTTCCAGAACATTACTTCATTCACAGAGGGCTTCTACCTCATTTACCACCATTTCCCTCTTAACTGCTGATTGGCCACTGAGGAGCTTTGAGAATCCTTTGAAAGATCCCAAGATCTGTGGTGCACACACCAACCTTTCACAGAATCTCACTGGAAGATGTGAGGCAGTGCACAGAGAACTGATTGTGCCCAACTACCCATGCCATCTGCTAGAATACTGGAAACTAATAAAGTCAGAATGCTCTGCAAAGAGGACCACTTGTGCTAAAAAAGTTAAGGTTGCCTAGTTGTCCTGCCTTACAGTATTTTAAGCCAATTTTATAACTATATATCACCAAGGTGTTCAGGATTAATGTAATTGCATCAATAATTTCCCTTAGAGAGCAGGCTCCAATTGAACTCATCTAAAATAATAAATAGTAAAATAATGATCTATGTGACCAAATATGAGACAGATTCTAACAGTATCATGTAATACCCTGAGAAGCCTGACACTTCACAACATTTTGAGACTGGATATATTGACATAATCTCTTTCCACCAAGCTCTCACGAAAGCGTTGATTCTGTGCCAGGGTTCATGTGAAGCTTTAATGGTGAAGGGCTTCACATTATAAATGAGCGCCTCCATTTTCATGCAAACCAAAGACATTATGACAGTGTGCTTTGCCCAGGACTTCAGGGAATTCAGCAAACATTTATTTATACTTCCTTCTTCAGAAAGGAGCTAGCGCATATTAGTCGTTCTCAATTTACCAAAGGATGAATGAAACAGAAGAATGTATAAGTTGAAAATAATTCTAATCATGGGAGTCTAAGGATTCTGGGATTTTTAAAGACAAAATTATATTTTCCTCTATACATATTTCCTCTAGATTTCATTCTGTTAGTGTATACATGTGTGTATATTTTTGTTTCCTATGAAAATACTGATTGATAATATTCTAGTATAGTGAGCCAAGAGCATTTCTATTATCATGAAGTAAGCAATACAATACAGAAGTGGTAAAACTCTATTTTAAATTCTCACTTTCTCTACCTCCCCCACTAGCGCATTCTAATCAGAAAGAGAATCTGATCGACTGGTTCATGATAATAGACAGTGATTTAATTTCTGACACATGGCAATAAGGTAGACTTCATCAGCAATCCCTGGTCCATGAGAGATTGCCTTATGATTCTCCACTCGACAAACCTCATTTAAATTGAACACTATCACAGAGCAGCTTACGAATTAAATCAAGATGTCTTAATATTATAGAAAAGAGATTCTTAAATGCAATAACAGCATTTCTCAGCTGTGTTTACAGTTTTTGGACATTGCTGTTTAAATACCCCCAAGGACAAATTCTAGAAAAAATGTCTTAGTGTACAATTGCTATTCACTAGCTTTAATGGCACATCTCTCTCAGTACTCATAGCATTCAGGAATGAGAGATGGGTCCCTAGCCCAAGAAATTAAAAAAGGAGGGGCATCCTCAAGAGAACTGGTAAGATATAATAAAAATATCATCTGTATTTTTCCAGGCTAGTTAAATAATACATACAGACTCTTTTAAACGTAAACATAAAATAGCTCCCACTTGATAAGAACTTGCCACAGGAAAGAATTTGATTAAGCTACAAGTATTATCCTATTTATTCCCACAAAACCCTCAAGATTTGGAAGGTTGTTTATATCACAGTAGTAGATTCTGAAGTTCAAATAAGTTAGGTAGATGACCATGAATGCGACATACAAAAGCCTGCAGTCAAATCTCTTCTGACTCTAAAGCGGGTGTCCAAGTGACTATTACACTACAGCCACCCATCCAAATGAACATCACATACAGGGTCAGCTGAGCCACTCCAGGGATGGCCTCTGGCCCTCCATCAGCAATTCAGTATCACTACATTTCTCACATTTGGTTTTTCCAGGTTTTGTTCCCACTATACCAATGCTCCCCACCATCTAACAACGACAAAAACTATCACATTAAAAAAGCCCCTTAAGCCATAGTTTAAACTAATTTGAAACCTGAGCATGTTTGCCTCTAGATGAGTGAGGTTTAATTATAGTTTTACTCATAATTAGTTCAGCAAATTCCTTCCTTAGGCATCTCTTCTAAGTGAGGCACTAAGCAAGGTGCTCAGGCAGGACAGCCCCAGTTCTCTAGGAGCAGACCAGTTCATCGATGGAGGTATGGCATAGAGGGAGTTTGAGAGAGGAACAAAGAGCAAGGGATTGACAAATGCGTTGGAGGGATCAAAGTAAGGGATTGGAGCGAGAGAAAAATTTGTGCACATTCAAAGAAGTATGACAAGAACCGTAAGAGAAGTCTACGCAAGGCCGTGGATCTCAAGGAAGACTTTCCAAGTTCCCTTTGGATTGGGGAACTTAAGGAATGACTAAGAGTTTTCCAAACAGACAAAAGAAAGGGCCTTTCAGGGAGAGGAAAGAGAGTGGATGTAAAGATGCACATGATGGGAGGAGAGAACTGTGAAGGATTTAGTGCTACGTGACACAAGGTCAGAAAGAGAAGTTGAGGCAAGAGTGAGCGGGTCTACAAAAGCTGCCCAAAGATTTCGACCTTTTTCTCCAGGCACTGAAGAATAACTGAAGCTGTGTGAAAAAAGAACAGGCAGGATGAGGTTTGTGGTTTTGAAAAAAAATTTGAGCAGAAGTATAGACAAAGTATTAGAGGAGAAGTTGGGTGTGGAAGATGCCTTATACTGTATAATGCAGGAAAGGGAAAGTCTACACCAAGGCAGTGGGAGTAGAAAGCAAGTCACATAAATGGACTAAAACTAGTGATGTGAAGGTGTTAATGGGAGAATTTTCTAATGAAAAGTAGATGTTTAGCCATGATCAGAGGACAATACATTGTTGAAGGTGGAAAAGGCGATTAAGACAAAAGGGTAGGAGAAGTTTGACTTTTGATGTGTGAAAGATATGCTGCTAGGATTTCTATGTAAACATGTGTGACAGGCAGGGGAAATTCAGGGTGAAGCCCAGAAGGTCGAAGCTACAAACACAGATTTCAAAAATCATCAAGTTTGACACCTAATAGGTTACTGGTGGATGTCATTGTTTTTTAAGAGACCAATTTAAGTAGAGTGGTTGACTGAAGTCAGAATATGCTAAGTCAAAGAGTGAACAGAAAATACATTATATTATTAGCAAATTATTGCTAATTATTTTGTATGTGTATTTTTCTCCTGCTTCCAATGCATAGATGCTTCGCAGGGCAGGCACCATGACAGATCTCACTTGTATGCTTCATACCCATGTTGGTGTCAAAAATAAATATGTGCTGAATTGAAAAAGTGGGTTTGAGAGAGAGAGAGAGAGCCAGTTAGATAAGACCTTTTCCAGGCAGCCCTTGGAATTGTACTTGGAAACTCCTGAGACTGCAGACAACAGCTCTTTCTCTTTCACCTCTGCAAATGAAATTCAGGTTTCCTCCTGGCCGAAGGCTTCTGCTTATTTTCCATGGATTAACACTTCCAAGTGAGCAGGAATTGACTTGCCAAATAGTCTAATTCACTTGGCTGGTGTGTCTCACTTAAAAAGCCATTAACAAGTCAGACGAGAGGGGTGAGGAATGTCCAATTAAGGCAATTGCTGCAGTATCCAAATACCTAGCAGCTGTGCCCTTCTCATACCACCTATGAAAATAAGATTTTAACACTTCTTTGCTAGCACAGCCAAAACTTTGTCTGGAAGCCACTGAAGCCTGACAAGGGCTGGAAGGAAATTACAAACCATTCTATTTTATGTATATGTGTTTTTAAAGACATGAGAGAAACTTCTAAGGATTAGGCTATGATTCCTTAGATCTGTCATTCGAAGTACAAGTGACAAAAGAAAAAAATGAAGTGGGCTTCATCAAAATTAAAATTTCATGCTTCAGAAGATACCATCAAGAAAGTGAAAAGACAAACATAAAATGAAAGAAAATACTTGCAAATCATATATCTAATAAGGAACTTATATGCAGAATATACAAAGCACTCTTACAACTCAACAATTTAAAAAACTCAAAAATGAACACAAGATTTGAATATGCATTAATCCAAAAATCATATACAAATGGCTAACAAACACATGAAAAGATGTTAAACATGATTAATCAACAGAGAAATGCAAATCAAAACCACAAGACACATTTCATAGTCATTGGCATGGCTAAAATAAAAAAGATGGACAATAGTAAGTGTTGACAAGGATGTGGAGCAATTGTTTCCCCCATACATTTCTGGTAGAATTATAAAATGATGCAGCCACTTATGAAGACAGTTTGACAATTAAACATAGATGTATCATATAACACTTCTAAGCCTAAATATATACCTAAAAGAATTAAACATATATACACATGAAACCTGTACATTTATGTTCATAGCAACATTATTAATGATACACTAAAAGTGGCTGAAACTGATTAATAGAAAAAGAAGACATGGTAACTTTATAGGATGGAATATGTGTGGCAATAAAAATAATGAAGTATTGATATATGCTACAATATGAAAGAACCTCAAAATATTTTGCTAAGTAAAAGAAGCCAGTCACAAAAGCCCAGTCACAAAATCACAAAATTAAAATCAAAAGTCACAATTATATTATTCCACTTCTAGAAAATGTATGTCTGGAGTAGGTAAATTTATAAAGATGGAAAGTAGATTAGCAGTTTCTGGGAGAAGAAGGCAATGGGAAATGTCTACTAACAGATACTTGGTTTGTGGAAGCTTGAAGAAATAAAGCAATTAAACAATGGAGATGTTTGCACAATGCTGTGAGTATACTAAAAACCATTGAATTGTATACTACAAAGTGGTGAATGTTATGGTAAGTGAATTATATCTCTATAAAGCTATTATTTTAAAAAGAAACTTTTGACTACATACCCTAATCTCTCAAGGTCACCTCCTCAAGTGAAAACACAAATAGTCTTCATTCAGGAAGTAAGAGGGGAACACTGATCTCAAGAGTATCTTGAAAGTCATGTTAATACAAGACAAATCAGTACTTTGAGAAGAAATTTATTAGTGCTAGATCTTAGTTGCTTCTGGTTTCTAGGTGGCCACAAATGGGACAGTTTCTTTTCTTCCCAATGTGTCCTCTTCTTTCTATCTCTGTCATGTGAACAAAGGAAAAGGCAAATAAAGAGAGAAGGAAAGGAGGAAATGGGAGAGAAAGAAAAAGGAAAAAAGGAAAGAGGGGAGAAGAAGAGGGAAGAGGTAAAAGGAAAGGGAAAGGAGAGAAGACAAGAGGAAGTAAGAGGGAAAAGCAAGTATTTGGTTCAGAGAGAAAAGTATTGGAAAATATATGCTTCATATTAGACAGTCAAAATTATGGATCTTCAACCAAAAACAAAGAAAAATAAAACATTCCTGAAATTAGGATAATGGTTGTTTCCTTTAGAATCTAAGGGGCAGTGATTTGATTAAAGAAAAGCATTAGCTAAGGAAAGGGCTTTAAGTAGGAACTGCTAGACTTGAACCCACTTTCCTCATATCAAAGAAGCTAAGTGCTCTCAGTTTCCTTAGATTAGATCCAGAAAGAGGTTACCTGTTGTAACTGCATACTTAGGGAGATGGTGATATTTAAAAGGCTGTAAAGGAGAACAAAAATAGTCTCAACTTTGATGCTGCAAATACATTTAAGAGTTTTTAAAAGAGGGAATCTGACGAGTGAGGGGCCAAGATGGCCAAATAGGAACACCTCCCATCTGCAGCTCCCAGTGAGACCAACACAGAAGGTGGGTGATTTTTGCATATCCAACTGAGGTACCCAGTTCATCTCAATGGGACTGGTTAGGCATGAAGGGCAACCCACAGAGAGTAAGCAGAAGCAGGGTAGGGGATCTCTGCACCCAGGAAGTGCAAGGAGCCTGGGGACCACTCTCCCCCAGGCAAGAGAATCCATGAGAAAATGTGCTATCCACCCTTGGTACTGTACTTTTCCCACAGATTTTTGCAATCTGCAGATCAGGAGATTCCCTCATGAGCCTACAACATCAGGGTCCTGGGTCTCAAGCACAAAATTGGGCAGCTGTTTGAACAGGCACTGAGCTAGCTGCAAGAGGATTTTCACACCCCAGTGGCATCTGGAAACCTAGCAAGATGGAAAAACCATCCACTTCCCTGGAAAGGGGGCTAAAGCCAGGGAGTTAAGTGATCTCACCCAGTGGGTCCCACTCCCATGAAGCCCAGCAAGCTAGGAAACACTGGCTTGAAATTCTCACTGCCAGCACAGCAGTCTAGAGTCAACCTGAGATGATTGAGCTGGGTGGAGTGGGGGATCCACCATTACCGAGGCTTTAGTAGGTGGTTTTCCCCTGACAGTGCTAAGGAGACTAAAAGGTTTGGACTGGGATGAATTCACCACAGCACAGTAAAGCGGCTGTAGCCATAATGCTTCTCTAGATTCCTCCTCACTGGGCAAGGCATCTTTGAAGGAAATGCAGCAGCCCCAGTCAGGGAATTACAGGTGAAACTCATCTTCCTGGGACAGAGCACCTAGGGGGAGGGGTGGCTGTGGGTGCAGTTATTGTGAACTTAATCTTTCCTGCCGGCTCTGAAGAGAAAAGCTGATCCTGACTAGAGGGATTTTCCCAACATAGTGCATCAGCTGTGCAAAGGGAAAGACGGCCTCTGCAAGTGGGTCCAGGACCCCTGTGCCTCCTGAGTATGAGACCTCCCAACGTGGGTCGACAGACACATCATACAGGAGAGCTGCAGCTGGCATCAGGCCAGTGCCCCTCTGGGGCAAAGCTTCCAGAGGAAGGAGCAAGAAGCAATCTTTGCTGTTCTGCAGCCTCCACTGGTAATACCCAGGCAAACAGGATCTGGAGTGGACCTCCAGCAAACTGCAGCAGGCCTGCAGAACAGGGGCCTGTTAGAAGAAAAACTAACAAACAGAAAGCGACAATATCAACAAAAAAGACCCCCACACAAAAACCCCCTCCAAAAGTCATCAGCCTCAAAGATTGAAAGTAGGTAAATCCATGAAGATGAGGGAAAATCAGTGCAAAAACACTGAAAATTCCAAAAACAAGAATACCTTTTCTTCTCCAAATGTTCACAACTTCTCTCCAGCAAGGACACAAAACTGTACAGAGAATGAGATTGATTAATTGACAGAAGTACGCTTCAGAAGGTGAGTAATAACAAACTCCTCTGAGCTAAAGGAACATGTTCTAACCCAATGCAAGGAAGCTAAGCACCTTGATAAAAGATTACAGGAACTGTTAACTAGAATAACCAGTTTTGAGAAGAACATACATGACCTGATGGAGCTGAAAAACACAGCATGAGAACTTCGTGAAGCATACGTAAGTATCAAGAACCAAATCAAGAGCTTCTGAAATAAGTACTAAATATGGAAAGGAAAAAGCAGTACCAGCAACTGCAAAAACACACAAAAATATAAAGACCAATGACGCTATAAAAAAACCGCATCAACTAATGTACAAAATAACCAGCTAGCATCATGATGACAGGATCAAATTCACACATAACAATACTAACCTTAAAAGTAAATGGGCCAAATGCCCCAGTTAAAAGACACAGACTGGCAAACTGAATAAAGACTCAAGACCCATCAGAGTGCTGTGTTTAGGAGACCCATCTCAGGTGCAGACACACATAGACTCAAAATGAAGAGATGGAATAATGTCTACCAAGAAAACAGAAAGCAAATAACAGCAAGGGTTGCAAACCTAGTCTCTGATAAAACAGACATTAAACCAACAAAGATAAAAAAAGACAAAGAAGGGAATTAGATAATGGTAAAGGAATCAATGCAACAAGAAGAGCTAACTATTCTAAATATATATGTACCCAATACAGGATCACCCAGATTCATAAAACAAGTTCTTAGAGACTTACAAACAGACTTGGACTCCCACACAATAATATTAGGAGACTTTAACACCCCACTGTCAGTATTAGATAGATCAAGGAGACAGAAAATTAACAAGGATATTCAGAACTTCAAATCAGCTCTGGAGCAAGTGGACCTAATAGACATCTACAGAACTCTCCACCCCAAATAAGAAGAACATACATTCTTCTCAGCACCAAATAGCATTTATTCCAAAACTGACTACATAATTGGAAATAAAACACTTCTCAGCAAATGCAAAGAAACAGAAATCATAAACAGTCTCTCTGACCACAGTGCAATCAAATTAGGACTCAAGATTTAAAAACTTACTCAAAACTGCACACTACATGGAAAGTGAACAAGCTGCTTCTGAATGACTCCTGGGTAAATAATAATATTAAGGCAGAAATAAAGAAGTTCTTGGAAACCAATGAGAACAAAGAGACAATGTACCAGAATCTCTGGGACACAGGTAAAGCAGTGTGAAGAGGGAAATTTATAGCATAAAATATCCACATCAGAAAGCTGGAAAGGCCTCAAATCTACACCCAAACATCACAATTAAAAGAACTAAAGAAGCAAGAGCAAACGAATTCAAAAGCTAGCTGCAAACAGGAAATAACTAAGATCAGAGCAGAACTGAAGAAGATAGACATATGAAAAACCCTTCAAAGAAATCAATGAATGCAGAAGCTGTTTTTTTTCTTTTTTGAAAAGATTAACAAAAAATAGACCACTAGCAAGACAAATAAAGAAGAAAAGAGAAAAGAATCAAATAGACACAATCAAAAATGATAAAGGGGATATCCCACTGATCTCACAGAAATACAAATTACCATCAGAGAATACTATAAATCCCTCTATGTAAATAAACTAGAAAATCTAGAAGAAACAGATAATTTCCTAGACACAGACACCCTCCCAAGACTGAACTGGAAAGAAGATAATCCCTGAATATATCCATAACAAGTTATGAAATTGAGACAGTAATTAATAGCCTACCAACAACAACAACAACAAAAAGCCCAGGACCCAATGGATTCACAGAGGAATTCTACCAGAGGTACAAAGAGGAGCTGGTACAATTCCTTCTAAAATGATTCCAAACAACAGAAAAAGAGGGATTCTTCCCTAACTCATTTTATGAGGCCAGCATCCTGATGCCAAAACCTGGCAGAGACACAAAAAGAAAAGAAAATCACACCATTATCCCTGATGAACATCAATGTGAAAATCCTCAATAAATACTGGCAAACTGAATCCAGCAGCACATCAAAACACTTATCCACCACAATCAAGTCAGCTTCATCCCTGGAATGCAAAGATGGTTCAACATGTGCTAATCAGTAAACATAATCCATCACATAAACAGAACAAAGGACAAAAACCACATGATTATCTCAATAGATGCAGAAAAGGCCTTTGATAAAATTCAACATCCCTTTATGTTAAAAACTCTCAATAAACTAGGTATTGATGAAACATATCTCAAAATAATAAGAGCTATTCATAACAAACCCATAGCCAATATCATACTGAATACACAAAAGCTGGAAGCATTCCCCATTCTCTTTGAAAACCAGCACAAGACAAGGATGCCCTTTCTTACCACTCCTATTCAACATAGTATTGGAAGTACTGGCCAGAGCAATCAGGCAAGAGAAAAAAATAAAGGATATTCAAATAGGAAGAAAGGAAGTGCAATTGTCTCTGTTTGCAGATTACATGATTGTATATTTAGAAAACCCCATCATCTCACCCCTAAAACTCCTTAAGCTCATAAGCAACTTCAACAAAGTATAAGAATACAAAATCAATGTGCAAAAATCACAAGCATTCTTACACACCAACAACAGACAAGGTGAGAGCCAAATCATGAGAGAATAAAATACCTAGGAATACGGTTTACAAAGGACATGAAGGACCTCTTCAAGGAGAACTACAAACTGCTGCTCAAGGAAATAAGAGAGGACACAAACAAATGGGGAAAAAAAATTCCATGCTTATGGGTAGGAAGAATCAATATAGTGAAAATGGCCATACTACCTAAAGTAATTTATAGATTCATTACCATCCCCATCAAACTACCATTGACTTTCTTCACAGAATTAGAAAAAACAACTTTAAATTTCATATGGAACCAAAAAAAAGAACCTGTATAGCCTAGACAGTCCTAAGCAAAAAGAACAAAGCTGGAGACATCACTCTACCTGACTTCAAACTATACCACAAGGCTACAGTAACAAAAACAGCATGGTACTGGTACCAAAACAGATATATAGACCAAAGGAACAGAACAGAGACCTCAGAAATAATGCCACACATCTACAAGCATCTGATCTTCCACAAACCTGACAGAAACAAGCAATGGGGAAAGGATCTTCTATTTAATAGATGGTGTTGGGAAAACTGGCTAGCCGTACGCAGAAAACAGAAAGTTGACCCCTTCCTTACAACATATACAAAAGTTAACTCACAATGGATTAAAGACTTAAATGTAAAACCCCAAACAATAAAAACCCCAGGAGAAAACCTAGGCAATACCATTTCAGGGCATAGGCATGGGCAAAGATTTTACAACTGTAACACCAAAAGCAAAGGCAACAAAAGCCAAAATTGACAAATGGGATCTAATTAAACTGAAGAGCTTCTATTGTCAGAGTGAACAGGCAGCCTATAGAATGTGAGATCTTTGCAATGTACCCATCTGACAAACACCTAATATCCAGAATCTACAAGGAACTTAAACGAATTTACAAGAAAAAAAAAAACCCATCAAAAAGCTGGTGGATATGAACATTCACTTCTCAAAAGAAGGCATGTATGTGGCAAAAAAATATGAAAAAAAGATCATTATCAATGTTCATTAGAGAAATGCAAATCAAAACCACAAAAATCTCATACCAGTCAGAATGGTGATTATTAAAAAATCAGGATCAATAGATGCTGGCGAGTCTGTGGAGAAATAGGAATGCTTTTATATTGTTGGTGGGAGTGTAAATTAGTTCAATCATTGTGGAAGACTGTGTGATAATTCCTCAAGAATCTAGAACAAGAAATATCATTTGACCCAGCAATCCCATTACTGGTTACATACCCCAAGGATTATGAATCATTCTGCTACAAAGACATATGCACATGTATGTTTACTGCAGCACTATTTTGCAATAGATAATTCTTGGAACCAATCTAAATGCCCACCAATGATAGACGGGATAAAGAAAATGTGGTACATATACACTATAGAATAGTTTCCAGCCATAAAAAGAATGAGATCATGTCGTTTGCAGGGACATGGATGAAGCTGGAAGCCATCTTTCTCAGCAAACTAACATAGAACAGAAAACCAAATACCACATGTTCTCACTTGTAAGTGGGAGTTGTACAATGAGAACACATGGATACAGGGAGGGGAATATCACATACAAGGGGCTACTGGTGGGGGTCGGGGGAAAGGGGAGGGAGAGCATTGGGACAAATACTTGATGCATGCAGGGCTTAAAACCTAGATGATGGGTTGATAGGTCCAGCAAATCACCATGCCACATGTATACCTATGTAACTAACCTGCACATTCTGCACATGTATCCCAGAACTTAAAGTAAAATTTAAGAAAAAAGAAAAGTCCAGGTATAATAGCTCATGCCTATGATACCAGCATGTTGGGAGGCTGAGGCAGGTGGATCGTCTTAGGTCAGGAGTTCAAGACCAGCCTGGCCAATACGGTGAAACTCCATCTCTACTAGAAACATATAAATTAGCCAGGCATGGTGGTGCATGCCTATAGTACCAGCTACTTGGCAGGAGAATCACTTGAACCGGGGAGGCAGAGGTTGCAGTGAGCTGAGTTCATGCCACTGCCCTCCAGCCTGGGCGACAGAGAGAAACTCTGTCTCAAAAAAAAAAAAAAAGAAAGAAAGAAAAAAAAAAGGCATCTGGCAACATCACCCTAACACTTGCTCCCAGCTCTGTTCCAGACGTGATGTACTCAGCATGCAGCGACCTCCAAGATCTTCCTTCTAACTCTAGCTCATCCCTGCCTCTGGGTTTTCTTTTATCTCATTTTCCTCAGTCTACTCTTTTTTTTTTTTTTTTTTGGTATTAAAAGGGTTGTTCTGGCCAGGCGCGGTGGCTCAAGCCTATAATCCCAGCACTTTGGGAGGCCGAGGCAGGCGGATCATGAGGTCAAGAGATTGAGACCATCCTGGCCAATATGGTGAAACCCCATCTCTACTAAAACTACAAAAATATTAGCTGGCTGTGGTGGTGCGCAACTGTAGTCCCAGCTACTAGAGAGACTGAGGCAGGAAACTGGGAGGCAGAGGTTGCAGTGAGCTAAGATTATACCACTGCACTCCAGCCTGGTGACACTAGCGACAGAGCAAGACTCCGTCTCAAAAAAAAAAAGGTTCTTCCAATCCTCAGAAAAAAATTAAAAAATATTTAAAAGAGGAAACAAAGGAAATTGTTTCTAAATGAGAAAAATCCAAAGCCAGATAGCCTGTGATTGTGGAAGCTGCTTTTGGCTGAAAGGAAAAGGTGGGAGAACAACAGCTAGTATTTGCTGAGCGACTTCTATGTACCAGTTACTATGCGTATAAGATCTTTAATCCCAATTACAACCCTGCAAGGTAAGGATGATCAATCCCATTTAAAGAAATCTTGCTTTCTAACTCCTATTACTCAAGACCCACATTCAAAAGTATTAGAGGATGTCTGTCTGCATTAAATTACAATACTTTATGTCTAGATCAAGGCTGTCTAATAGAAATATAATGTGAGTCACATTAAATTTTCTGATAGGCACACGAAAAGTAAAAATAAAGGAAATGCTATTGAATAACATATTTTATTAACCCACTAGACTCAAGATATTATCATTTCAACATGTATCAAGTATTTTTAAATTTTAACAAACCATCTGATATACTTTTTTGTGTACTAGACATGTGAAATACAGTTTGTATTTTACACTTACAGAGTATCTCAATTCAGACTATCCACATTTCAGTACTGTTATAGTTTGGATATTTGTTCCATCCAAATCTCTTGTTGAAATTTGATCTACAGTGTTAGAGAAGGGGACTAATGGGAAGTGTTTGGGTCACGGAGGAGAATCCTTCGTGAATGGATTAATTCCATTCTTGGGGAAGGGAAGGGGTGATTGAGTTCTCACTGTGTTCGCTCCTGCGAGAGCTGGTTGTTTATAGAAGCTTAGCACCTCCCACCTCTCTCTGGCTTCCTCTCTCACTATGTGATCTCTGCACACACTGGCTTTCCTTTACTTTCCACCATGAGTGAAAACAGTTTGTGGGCCTCCTCAGATGCCCAACCTTGAACTTTCCTAGATATCAGAATTGTGAGCCAAAGATAGCTCTTCTTCTGTATAAACCATCTATTTCATTTATTCCTTTATAGCAACACAAAACAGACTAAGACAGGTACTCAGTAGCAACATATGGCTAGTAGCTACTATTTTGGACAGTGAAGCACTAGAGGATTCTATAAATTTAAAATTATGACATGCACTATCCTAATTATTTCTCACCGTAATTCCATGACACATTTTGCAAGTGAGTAACCTGATGACCAGGAAGTTAAATAGCTCAACTAAGTCACAGAGATTATAATTTTTTTTCAATAAGAAAGAGTTGAACAGGTAAATAAAAAGATTATATAGCTGTTAGGTGCAACACTATCTTAAACCTAGTTCTGCATCTAGGTTCAGTGCTCTTTCAAAAATACCTTATGGTTTGGCTTTTTCCAGCTATCGCAGTCAAAATTGGAGATAGGATAAACTGCCAGAACAAAAAGACCCCAAATTAAATGGCTCAAAGGCAATAGTTTATTTTCAAATGTTTTGTTTCTGTGTTTGTGCACATTCATGCTCACAGTGTATCTGTATGTTGTGGGAGGCAATTGGCTCAACAGTCATTCAGGGACTCAGCTGAGGGACAGATCAGCTGACTGGCTTCCAAGATTGCTCTGGGCATCCCCATCCCAGCTGTCTGGAAGGAAGATAAGAACACAGAGAATTGCTTGTAGGAAGTTAATGGCCAAGACTGGAAATGGCACACATCACTTCTACTTACATTCCACACCAGTGAACACTTAGTCTGATGGCCACACTTAACTATAAAAAGGCCGAGAAATGGAGAAGACATGATCCAACTAAAGAGGAACAAGAGAACGGATTTGGCTGGACAGTTAGCAGTTAGTGTTCAACATTAGCTAACTAAATATAAGTCTGCTAGGAAGTGAGACAGAATTGCTAGTAAAAAATAAAGCAAGGTAGAAGCTTTGTAGAGACTCAAAAGAGGAGATGAGACAGGCATTTTCAAGCAGTTTTATGTAAAACATGCTACAAATTTTATTCTTTCCAGCATACCACATCACTAGTAAAAAACTAACAGTGAATATATATACCTATGTGTGTGTGTGTATGTGTGTGGGGGGGTGTACGTGTATGTGTGGGTGTATATATATATGCCATTCATTGAATGCTTGTACTGCAAGGTACTATGTATTATACCTATGTTATTTTATTGAATTTTACTAGCAACTTTTTTGAGGTCACGAGTTTAGGCTAGTAATAGTTCTTGGATTTGAACCCACCTCTGACTCCAAAGTGCATACTCCTTTTCCATAATTAATTGATCAGTGGTGACCCTAATAGAGAAAGGCAGAAATGCAAAAGAGGCTAAAACGTTGTGCCTGGGAATAAAGAGTGTAAAGTGAGAATAAAGAATAAATGAAGGAGGATAATACAGAAGAAACAAGATTAAGGAGGTAACAGAAGAAACTTCTATTGCATAGGAACTTCTTTGCGTCTCATCTCAGCCCTGTATGCAATTTCATAACAAAGTTGTGGTTGGAAGTTGATGTTTCTGCACCGTATAATTCAAAGCTCCTCTGATATAGTTTGGATGTTTATCCAATCCAAATCTCATGTTGAACTATGATCCCTGATGTTGGAGGTAGGACTAGTGGGAGGTGTTGAGTCATGGGGGCAGATCTCTCATGAATGACTTGGTGCCTCCCCTGCAGTAATGAGTGAGCTCCTGCTCTATTCATTCACGCAAGAGCTGTTTGTTTAAAGAGTCTGGCGTCTCCTCCCTTCCCTCTTGCTTCCTCTCTCACCATGTGACACACCTGCACCCCCTTTGCCTTCTGCCATGAGGTCCTGACCAGAGGCACACACTGGCACCACAGCTTCTTGTACAGTCTGCAGAACCGTGAGCCAAAATAAAACATTTTTGTTTATAAATTACCTGGCTTCAGGTGTTCCTTTACAGCAATGTCAAATGGATTAATATATCCTCTTTCCACATCCTCCCCACTTCCTCCATGGAAGAGGAGTATTGTCACTGACTGGTCAAGATCAAGGATGCTGGCTTGGGCCACATATTCAAAAACTGAGGTGGAAGAAGAAAGAGCATCACCCTTCTATCTCTTCTCTTCATGTGACCAGGATGATAGTAAGACTGAATCTTTCTCTTCGGATTTTTCCTTCAAGGAGACCAGAGAAGTGAGAAGGACAAGAGGCTCCCCCAGGACTCCAGGCCTGAGAGCCCGCGGAGGCCGCTGGTGGCCAAAGCCCACTCTGTCTATATCCTATGCCACTGGAGCACAGCAGCCCCTTGCTTTTGTGCTCACTTCTCTCTTACTGGGCCTTATCTTTTTAACAGTTAAAAAATAAGATTAGTAGGAAACAGGCTTAGTGGAAAAGTAAGGCTGCTTATCTAAACTGCCCCAGATTGAGAAAGACTTTAAATACCTAAATAAAAACTGTGAACCAAAAAAATCCCTAGACATTGTCAGTAAGTGTAGGATCCATCATATTTGCATGTGATATTTCCTGCCCTTGGAAAATATTCTATCTCACATCTACTTCAACTCTTCCACCTGAGAAAAATTCTGCTCATACTGGATAATTGAAGTCCAATGTCATCACTTTAATAAAAGCCCCCTTTCCCCCTCCTCTCCAAAGCTGGTTCCTTCCCCCTCTGAACTCTCACTGCTCTCTGCCTATTGTCTACAGAGGCAATGGTACTGCGTTACAATTAGTTATGGCTGCATCATCTGTCTCCTCAGCTAAATTGTTGAGCTTCTGAACACAGTATGTCTCAGTATGTCCAGTGCCTAGCCCTGGGCATAGCAGGAAACATATCCTCAACAAATGTCTGTGAATATACTAACAAATAAAAGCCTAAAATACCCTGGAACAGCCTAGCTGGTCTTTGGCATCTCCTGGCTGAAGACTGACTCATGCTGTGGGCATCCTCTTGTGCATTTTTCACTCTCCATAATGGCCTCTTCTTATCGTGCATTTTATTGATCTGTCTGAGTGATGAAATTTATTATTTATTACATTTCTGTAATAGCTTTGCTTCAAAGAGCATGGCAGGATATGTAAAGAATCCAAAACAATAGCCAGGAAGACCAAAACAAAGGAAGCACAGTGTGGGAACTAGAGAGAAAAGGTAGAAGGCGCAGGCTGGGAAGAAATTGCAAGGGAAAGCCATTGGCAGAAAAGTAGCGGTCAGGCCAGGCTCCTGGGTGCCCTGTGCCCGTGTGAGTATCTCAGCCTAGCCCCCATCCATATCAGGCTTGTCAGACAGTTTGATGGGAGAAATAATACAGAAAGCATTTTGAAATGTTAAAAGCATCCTCCAAATGCAAAGTAATATTATTCCATTATCATTAATCAACATCAACATAATTCATTCAAAAGCAGGAAGCATTTCATATCCAGGCGAGTGAGATGACGAGTTTGAAGTATATATCTTCCTCCTCTAGACTATATGCTCTTCTAAATCAAGGACCCTATCATATTCATTTTTTGCACATGATAGGTCTTTAACAAAATTTTCCACATGACACTGAAGCCAGAATTTCCATATCCAGAAATATTTTTGTTCTATCTAGAATCATGGTGGGTGACTGGGTAGTAAACATACCATAAATAACTTCCTTTTATTTTAGTCTGCATTCCCATGAGAAATGGCCCTAAAAGAAAATAACTGTTTTTTTTCCTCCATTTACAGTGATTACATTACAAATTATTAGACTATGACATCCATTTAACTTCCACCTTATTTCTGAAAAATCAGGCATGGTTTGATATAGGGAAGTGTATGTCAAACCTTTCAGCTTTTTGAATGGCCCCTTCAATGAACCTAAAGGCTTAGCTTAAGTGGCCTTCATCTCCTCTCACTGCATTAAAGAATTCCAGGCCAGCGGGGTAGCTCATTCCAGTAATCCTAGCACTTTGGATCACTTGAGCCAACCCGGTGAAACTCTGTCTCTATTAAAAACACAAAACTTAACCCAGCGTGGTGGCAGGTGCCTGTAGTCCCAGCTACCTGGAAGGCTGAGGCAAGAGAATTGCTTGAACCTAAGAGACAGATGTTGCAGTGAGCCAAGATTGCACCACAGCACTTTTGCCTGGGTGGGGAAAATGTAAAAAACAGAATTCCTGAATGATTCACTGATCCCAGGTAAGTTATTTCCCACCTGTACCAGACACCATGAACCTGAATCTTCCTCACCACGCTCCAGCTCTACTGCACCCGGCCTCTTCCAAGCCTCCTACAGATGCCTACCCGGCCCCGTGGCCCATCTATCCCCTTAGCACACTCCCAAAGCAACTGTGAGCTCTTTGAAGGCGGGAGCAAGGTTTTATTGGTCCGGGATTCCTAGCACAGGTTCAGAAACTCTGTTCACTGAATGTTAACTAAATCAGGTACCTGCTACTATCTTAATTATTGACAAAAGCAAAATGACTATATTTTTATCTGTTTAATTGACAGTTTTTATGCAACAGTTAAGCTTTCCATCTAAAAAATTATTTTAGAAACCCTTGATTACACAAACTCAATACATTATATGGAGGATTGCATTTACAGACAGAAACTAAAGTAAGGAGGTATGAATTTTTAAAATGTTCTTCCATTATTCAATGAGTTTCACCATCAGGTAGAGATTATAGTCTTGTTTATAGTCATAAACAATTGTGAAGCTTCAGCTACATCAAAATCTTTTCACCTCTCTAAGTTTCAGCTTACACATTTGAAAACTGGGGATACTAGAGATAAAAAACACACTTTGAAGGTTTCTACAAGGATTAGAAAGAGTTTATGACAATATAGTGTCTGACACTTGATAGGTTCTCAAGTAGTAATCACTGCTTATATTGTTATCTTTTAAGATACTACTTACCAATAATAATTAGAGCAAACCCTTACATAGCAATTTATATACTCATTTAATCCACACCAACCCATGTGAGGTGGTGTCATGGGTTGAATTATATCCTTCCAAAACTCCTATGTTGAAATCCTAAACCTCAATACCTCAGAGTATGACCTTATTTAGAAATAGGGCCATTGTAAATATAATTAGTTATACTAAAATGAGGTCGGCCAGGCACGGTGGCTCACGCTTACAACACTAGCACTTTGGGAGGCCAAGGTAGATGGATTACCTGAGGTAAGGGGTTCAGGACCAGCCTGGCCAACATGGAGAAACCTCATCTCTACTAACAACACAAAAACTTAGCTGGGCATGGTCGTGTGTGTCTGTAATCCCAGCTACTCAGGAGGCTAAGGCAAAAGAATTGCTTGAACTTGGGAGGTGGAGGTTGCAGTGAGCCAAGATTGCACCATTGTACTCCAGCCTGGGCAACAGAGTGGGACTCCGTCTCAAAAAAACAAACAACAAAAACCAAAATGAGGTCGTACTGGAATAGGATGGCTCCAATATGACCGGTACCGTTATTAAAATGGGAAATTGGATACAGACATACACAGGGGAGAACATCATGTGAAGATGAAGGCAGAGATCAGAAATACCAAAGACCACCAGCACACCGCAGGAGCCCTGAGAAAGAAAACAGCCCTAAGACGCTTCGATCTCAGATGTCTAGCCTGCAGAATTGTGACACAGTAAGTTTCTCATTTAAGTTACCCATTTTGTGGGGCCTTGTTACCACAGCCCTAGCAAACTATTGCAGGTGGGTATTCTTATGATTCCCATTTTAAAGATAGGAAAACTGAGGCATTTGAATGAATTTATCAAATATATCAAATGAGAGACCCCTATTTACTTACAATTCTGAGAAATAATCTTGGCTTTTGTAGGTAAATTTTATTTTATTTTACTTATTTATTTTGAGACTCTGTTGCCCAGGCTAGAGTACAGCAGCGACTTCATGGATCCCTGCAGCCTCAACTTCCCAGGCTCAGATGATCTTCCCACCTTAGCCTCCCAAGTAGCTGGGACTACAGGCATGCACCACCATGCCTGGCTATTATTTTTCATTTTTTGGTAGAGTTGGGTTCTCACTATACTGCCCAGGCTGGACTTGAACTTTTGGACTCAAGCGATCCTTCTGTCTCGGCCTCCCAAAGTGCTAAGATTACAGGCATGAGCCACTGGACCTGACTCAGGAAAATGTTAGCTCACACATGTGAGCTTTTGGATGCTAAAATTTGGCGAGTAATCATTTTTCCCTTTTGAACAATGGCTCTGAACAGTTTTTGCTTTACCTTTGGAAACCAGAGGCCATCAGCTGAGTGGCTGACTCTTGGCACCCCCTACACAGCAATGCCCACATGTCACCCCTGCTACCTTGAGTTTAACCACCAGTGACTCTGTAGAGAAGCTGAAGCCAACCCTTCTTGCTTCTTTGCAGAGGTAGACTATATTTGGGAAAGGGGTAGTGTCAGCATCTAATTATCTATGCAGAGCCCTCCAAAGTACTTTTGTGAAGGACTCTTTGCAATGTAAATGTGATTGATTTGCTATTATTGAATATATTCTTGATCTTCCATAGGCCCTTTGGGAGGAAGAGAAAGGAATCCACTCTTTCCTGATAAACTGATCCTAGAAACCCTGTTTAAAAAGCTGAGACTATTCCATTTTCTAAAACAACAACTTTCAGAGCAACAACAAAATGTTTCTCGCGGCTGCCTCTATTTACTAAAAAAATGTGTTTTGAAGATTGAATTTTCTTGGAATTGCTACACAGAGAAACTCAGGTGTAGAGCCCAGGTTACAGCATAACAGCAGGGGATTCTAGTCCAGAGCGTCACATGAAGAGATGTAGCACATAAGGCTTCAGTGAGAGAGAGACATGGGCCTTCCTGTTATGATTTGCATGGGTTTGCAAAGCACAGTTCCAAATTGCTTCCCACTGGCATGTGAGAGATCCTGAAGTCCCACTGGAAAAGACCCAGTCCCTTGAGAAATGTCTCTGCATGGGCATTAAACTGCAAACACTCATCCATCCAACCCAAGAGCAGAAAGTTCTCTTGAAGCACTCCTTCACTAACAATGAAACCAAAGAGGTGGGGTCTCAGATCCTGGAAGGAGGACAGAGCAGTTTAGGAGAACCCAGGCCACTACTGGGAGAGGGTAAGAGGGATTTGGGAGGAAGGGGAGCAGAAAAGCACCTGGAGGGAAGCAGAGGCTTCGAGAGCTGAATGAAGGGCAAGGAGGCAAGGTGGCAGAGTGGATGAAAGCACCCGCTTCATGACGGCACAAACGTGCGTAGAAGTCAGAGCTCTCACACCTAATCATTTTATGTTCTTGGACTAATTATTTAACCTCTCAAACTACATTTTCACATTTATTTAATAAAAATAATATCAATTGGCAGTACCTCTTAGATTTTTAATTATTATTATTGTCCCTCTAAGGATACTTTTTAGACATTTTTTCTAATTGCTCCCCTACATTGAATTTTAATACCACAGATATACTGTGTATCTATTTATATACTGCAGATATATCTGTTCTTTATATGTACACAAAGTATGTTTGTTGCTAAAAGTAAATGGTATTTCCTCCCAGACTTCACCACTATTGTAATATATTCATGTAACAAAATTGCACGTGTACCTCTGAAATTTATTTTAACAAACATAAATACATAAAAAGGTATCTCATAATACAGACTAATGCAGAAAGAAAGAGTAAATGGCATACACTGTAGATGAAGTTCTTAGCAATGAGGATGCTACTCAAATACTTAACAATAGGCACTACACTGGCACTCCAAATCAAGCATTTAGGATACCCATTTAGGAAGGATACATGCCTTAAAAAACTGGCCAACCATACCAGCACATGCCCTTTGTGGCGGATTAAACTACAGGTCACAGTTCTCTCTCCTGTAGAGATACCTAGGCCCTGCCTTGGCCTGGTGGTTGGTGGATGCCCTTTCCTCTCATTGCTTGTGGGCTTACTTGTATGCTTGCTTTGGTCAAAGCACGTTAGATTATTCTCAACTGAAACTTGTAAAGCTTTTTATAATGCTGCAGCTAATCCATATCCCATTCATCCTGTCCCTTTGCAAGCGAAATTTTGCAATCAAAAGCAGGTCTTTATTATAACTCTCTTAACATTAATGGTATCAGATACCACCAAATCTAATGAAACTGGCCTCTGGTTTTAGTGGTAATAGTTGTAATATTAATATTATTATTACTGGAGAGGAATTTGGGAGGAAGTAAAGGAAGGAAGTAACCAGGAAGAATGGGTATGGTAGCCAATGAATGTGTACCGAACATTGACTCTCTAGTGGACTCTCTTCCAGTCCCTTTAGAGACTTTGTTTCCTGAGCCTATAGCAGTCCTGTAAGGCAGGCATTTCTCACGTACCCATGTCTCAGAGACTTGATGAGGTTAAGTACGGTGTCCAAAGTCATGTGGTTCCTAAGTAGTAAAGCCAGGAGTTGCTCCGACTTCAAAGCCCAGGACTGTGTAAAGAGAGCCTCCTGGATTACACACTCGGCTGATGGTGGCTCATCTCCATTGCAGTCTCTCTCTACTTGGCTGGCTCCTGCAAACCACTGGGGCCCAGCTTTAACACTCAAGTCAAGAGTTCATTATCACTCAACTACAGTTCTTTCAGGTGGCTTCTTCTACAATGCAGGTTACGTTGATGAAGGAAAAACAACAGTCACCCAGCACTAAGGGGCAGGGACTGGGTGGTGGGGAGTACAGGGAGCTGTGACACAGTTCAACAACAGTGCTGCTATCTGAGGGAAGAGTGTTTTGAAGCAGGACACACAAAAGAACTTAAGGAGAGGACATTCTCCAATCAGATGAATCGCACAAAGGAGCCTTTCCAGGGAGGATTAATTAGAAAAAGGACCCCTTACTCCCGGATGGCCAGAGCACAGGCTTGGTCCCACCTGAGTGGAATCCAGAGGGGCTCTGGTTTCCAGCCCACTCTGGCAAGGCCCTCTGTTCAAACCCAGTTTGCCCATCTGCATCCAGCAGCCCTGGAGTCGGGGGGATGGATCTCCTTATAGATCAGCCAGCAGTATTCCCACCACCACCAGAGTACGCCCAGCTGACAACAAAGAAATAAGCGCAGAGGCCACCATACGATGGATAAATGCTATCAACTCTGGACAAGTATACTTCCTTGAACTGTATCAGTCAAGACAGGCATCTTTTCAATACTGTTGATTACTAATGTTTCTTTCCATCCAGTATCAACCACTATAGGTAAAACAATTCTGAACACGCTTTTTGTGAAGTAGTACAGTGTGCCAGAGTGAGGCTCTAGTACCAGACTTTATGGTGTCAAAGCCTGGCTCTGTCTGTCCAAACCATAGGACCTTGGATAAGTGAAGTTTCTCTCTTGAAAAACGAGAATGATAGTATCTACCTCTAAGCATTGTTGTCAAAATTCAGTTAGGTGTTTCAGCTATCACACAGACAAAATCACCTCAGCTATTAATGGCTTAAAACAAACACCGTTTCAAAAAGTTAAAAAATAGTATTACCATATAATCCAGCAATTCCACCTCTGGGAATATCCAAAAGAATCTAAAGCAGAGTCTCAAAAAGATGCCTGTACACCCACGTTTACAGCAGCGTTATTTACAATAGCCATCTGGATAAAGACAACACAAGTTTCCACTGACAGACGAATGGATGAACAAAAAATGACACATACCTACAATGGTTACTATTCAGCCTCACAAAGGAAGAAATTCTGATACAGCCTATGACATGGATTAACCTTGAGGTACATTATACTTAATGAAATAAGCCAGTCACATAAAGATAGAGCATGATTTCACTTGTATGAGGAGGTAACCAGAATAGTCAAGCTCACAGAAACAGAAGGTAAAATGGTAATTGTGAGGGAATGGCAGGAGGAAGAAACAGAAGATGTTGTTTAATGGGTATAGAGTTTCAGTCCTACAAGATGAAAATGTTTTGGAGATTGGTTGTACAGCAATGTGAATATACTTAACACTACTGAATTGTACACTTAAAAAAGGTTAACATGGTAAATTTTATATTATGTGTATTACAATTAACAATAAAATAATAAACAGTTAAATTTTTTTTTAAAAACAAACGTTTACTTAATTTATAAATCTTGGTTGATAATATACCATTTGGACTGGGTCTTGCCTGCAGCCATCTGGTAGCTCAGCTGGACCTGGGTTGTTCAAGATGGCCTCACTTGCATATCAGGGGTCTGTGCTAGCTCAGTGACTGGGCCTCTTCCCTCCACTGTTGTTAATCCCAGCCCTGTGTTCCAAGAAGCTGAGAGAGAAAGCAGCCGTGTCTCTCAAGGCCTTGTCTTGCAAAATATCACTTTCATCACAGTTTATTCATAGAAAGTCACAAGGCCAGACCAGAATCAGAGAAAAGGAAAACAGACTTCCCTCACAGAAGGAGGTGGGGCAGACAGCAAATTTACATTGCAAATGTGTGTGCATAAACAATGAAGGGATTACTGAGATCTCTATAAATAATCTAACACTTAGAGTAACAGAAGTAAAGCACTAAGAACAGTGTGCATAGTAAGCACTTAATAAGCAGTTACTGTTATATTGTTGTTACAATTCTTAAAATTGCAGAAATGTTTGCCAACTGGCAAATGAGTTGATTGTGATACCATTCTAATATATTTCTTTTGATCAAAAAGAGGAAAAGGCATCAGTTACTAACAGGAGTCTATATTTCGCAACTAAAGTCTGAAATACACACATACATACATATATAGGTATATTAAAGTAAACCAAAGACTACAATATAAAATTTAATAATACTAATCTCATACTCTTCCTATAAACTGATTCGATTCAGTAGGCTTACCTAATCATAACAGCATAAAATTAAATTATTTTGAAAAAATACTTGGACTCTAGTATATTGCCATGGGACTCTAAAAACTCAGCTAATAAAAGATAATTTGAAAATAATGTGGATCTTTCATCATGAACAGTATTTAAGTATTTTTGCATCTTTCTTTTCTTTCATCCTGTTACAGCTCCATAAATACAATTCTTAAATATAGTAATAACTGAGAGAATACAAATAATGAACTCAATGCAGTAGAAATCAAATATAATAGCAAAAGAAGGTGTGACACAGTTCCAAACTGTTCTTGGGTAATTGGTCTAAATTCTCATCTTAAGGCTTATATGTACTCCTTAAAGTTTGAGAAGAGGTCACTGCTGAAATGTCATTGAATTTTCATTAGAAAAAGATAAAGAAATAACTTGGCTTTGTTTTTCACTCTTGTTGTACTGCATTCTATTATCAGCACAGACAAAAGTATGAGGAAGTTGGAGTTTCTAAGCTAACTCATCTATAAGCAAGTGCTAGCCCTTCAGTGACTCACTAAGCACAGATCTCCTATTTTCAAATCTTTTGAGGATAGCGTTTGAAAAGGTGTTCCTTTATAGTTTTACATTTAAAAAAAAGAAAAGCTGTTGGCCATTGATCTCTGTTGCAAAGAGGCCCCTCTGCGCCTCCCTACTGGGCGCCATGTGAATGGGGTTCACCGTGAGATGATAATGCCTAATGCATGCATTGACATTTAGTAATGTGCTTTACTGCTCTGCCATTTCCACACACAGAACAGCAAGGGGAGCAAGGCCGCCTCTCTCGCAGGTCAGTCACAGCCCCCACCCCAAAGCTAGAAAATGCTAATGTTCCCAAAGGAACAACAGCCACCCACCTACAGAGACCACAAAATTAAAATGTGCTCCTAGACAATATCATTTCCTGCCCAACCAAGCCCTCTGGAAATAAACAAAGGCTATTTATTCTGAGCTTGCTAGAGCCAGGGAGCCAGCCACACTGTCACTTGCATTTTGGCGGAGACACAAAGGCAGGAAGAGAAGTAGAAAAGCTTTATCCTGAAAAAAAGGAAGGTTTCAGATGTGCCCGGATTAAAGGCTATGGGTGCAGGGAAGCTGCGGGTGGTCTAACAGGAAGTGGAGCATCCTGTCTCATTTGTTAGGGGTGTGTTATTTGGCTTTCTCTGGTTCATCCTAAGTTAAAAATGGAGACAAAAATTAGGGAAGCCGGCAGTTATTGATCAAGTCCTGGCCACTTGGAGTCAATTGTCAAAGTTATTGTTTAGCTTACTAGATGGTTACTGGAGATTGCAATCTGACTTGCTACAAGTCTAACTCATGGCAGGCTAGCTTTCTGGGTTCTTTATTGTGGATAAAGGGTCAGTTTCCTGGGCAGGTTGCTGTAGGTTGTAGGTCAGGGTTCTATACAGGGTCTGGCTATTGTCCATTCATATAATCAGCCTCTTAGCCCTAAATGAAACCAGAGCAGGCCCAGTGAGCATTAGCCTGGTGAATGTGCTAAACCCTGTCTGAGGGTGGCTCCTTCTCTATCCTGCACTAATCTCAGGTCAGGTGTCTATCAACGTTAATCACCTGAAGATGACCGTCAGTGCACAGGGTCCTGACTGGCATGACCTTCTCCAGGCAGAAACCATTGTTTATGTTGCTTCATTTCTAATTGACAAACTGAGAAATACATGGCAAACAATTTGAATCAAAAAATTTACTCTCAGCTAAAATAAAACCGGTTGCACATTTTATGTTTTCTGACAGAAGAAAGTACAACTCATTTACAGCGATAACATTGTTCCTGAAAGTAAACCAAGTGAGTTGTCGGAGAAATCAATAATTAAAAAATAATTTGTGAGACTGGCATAATAGTTCCACTAGAGCTCCGAGACTCACTTCCTACTGGGTTTTAAAATGTGCTGCTGTGTTTTGACCTAGAGTACGAAGTAGACAAGGAAATGTGGTGGATGAAATCAGATGGAAAGTAGGGCAGAAATCAATTTGAAAGGGGGCTTCACATGGATTTTCCCCGAATTGATCTTTCTTTGCAAGGTTACTGAACCACCTATGAATTAACCTGGTAAGTACAAGGGTTTAAGGAAAATAATTGGATTTGTACCATAAACTTCTCAGATTAATGGAAGACAGGACAGCCAAAATATATGAATTTCTGTGAGAGAAAGCCACACTTTTGTTTTTTACTCCTGTTGTAATGCATTCTATTCTCATGATTTGATAATAGTATTACTGAAACCACAGGGCTTTGCTTAAAATTTGGCACCCTTGAACTATAACGTTCTTAAAAATGTTTAAGTGGTAGGCAAACTTCTGTGTAATGGTCCATTTCCATATTTCAATAGGAAAATCTATCCTAGTCTAGGGCAAATGTATTTTGCTACAACAGCCATCTTTCTGTCTTGACTCCTAACCTCAATTCTCTTGGGCCTGAAGCTAATTGTAGCTGACTGGTGTTTACCTCCAGATACATACTTTGTTAACAAAGTAATGAAATTAAATGTTCCACAAATGACTACTTGCAAGTTTTAGACATTTTTTTTTACCCTGAACACAGATTCTAGAAACCACATCCCTCACAAAAGGAGCTCAGCACAGTATTTCCCAAGTTTCCATATAGTCACAGCTGCAAATCTTTTGCAGCACTTGAGATATATGCTATATGATCACATGAGTTCAAACAATACTAGAAATATCCCAGTGAGTTAGTAGGTGCTTATTATTACTATAATTGAACTTCTAAAAAGAGCAACAAGACAGTTTTGAAATTTTCTTCCCTAGACATTTTTAAACTATAGGATAGAAACTCATCCAGTCAATGTAAGGTGCAGACTAAACCATTGTTAAAACACATTCCAGTAAGTAGGATTTAAATATAGATGAGTGCTTCACACAGTAACATATCTGCATTTATCTTAAAATAAAAATCCTCAATATTCTCTATAATTTTAATTTATTTTACAGATATTGACTGAGAACTGTCTCTGTACTAGGCACCAAGTTGGTGATAAAGATACAAAGATAGATAAATACAGTCCTTGCCCTCAGGTACTTCAGTGTCTAGAAGGAAATTGAACTGGACAAATAAACAAATAGCTTTAAAACAATGTGATCAATGCCAAAAGAAAGATTGATCCTGAAGTTCCCGGACCCCCTAATGATAATGCAATTAATACTTGCTTGAAGGACCAGAAAAGGCTGACATCCAGGCTCAGCACCACCACCATACTTGCTGTTTATAGCCAGTGTTCATTTTGATTGATCGGGGCCAGAGCTCTCCTGAATGCCGAGGTGGGAGGCAAGCTGAAGAAGGGAATTCCAAGGTACGGAACTTTTTAAAAAGAGAAATACACTTCTTGGATTTACCAGTTCATTTGTACCATCAATTGACCATTACAGTTGCATCTGGTTTGGATTTACACTAGGAACTCAAGTCACTTTTGGAAAAAATAGCAGCAGCAACGACAAAAACCTGTATTTTTGTGGATCAAGAAATATTTCTCTTTTTATCATGAAAGCCAGTTAAACCCATCCTAGAAACTGAAATTACCCTCTCATGTTTCCAGTTGTTGGGAATCCTGTTAATAAAGTGTCAGTCTGTGTCCCCACCTAAATCTCATGTTGAATTGCAATCCCCAATGCTGGAGGTGACTGGAAATGGGTGGGGTGGAGCGGGGGTGTGGATCCTTCATCAATAGTTTAGTACCATCCCCTTGGTTCTGTTCCTGTGATAGTGAGTGACTTCTCTCCTGAGATCTGGTTGTTTAAAGGTGTGTAGCACCCCACCCCCAATTCTCTCGCTTGCCTGCTCCTGCCATGTAAGATGGCTGTTCCCCCTTTGCCTTCCAACATGATTTGAAGTCTCCTGAGGCCTCCCCAGAACCACAAGCCACTATGCTTCCTGTACAGCCAGCCTGCAGAATAGTGAGCCAATTAAACCTCTTTTCTTTATAAATTTCCCAATCTCAGGTATTTCTTCGTAGCAATGCAAGAATAGACTAATATACCAGTAAAATTCCATTTCCCATCACGGATAAATTCTTAATAACTGAATTTGTAATCACTCTTCATTGAATTCAATCCTCTAGAAGAAAAAACAAGTCACTCCAACTAGACCAAAGAAAGCCATAAAGGCTCCCTTGGAGAGCAAACAGGCCCCACAAAAGAGGCATCCCATCGCTAGATTGGCACTAAATGCCAGGCCAAATATTGATCATAGATGTACTTTGGAGACAGTCAAAGGGAATTCTCTTTTTCAGAAGAAATATACAGCATTAAGTCAAATTTCAATATTTCACACCCTCTACTAACTGCCAGACAAGAAGAAAAACTCTGAGTGTGGTGTTTTATACCCACAGTCTGGGTGCAATTGATTTACTTTCACTGGAATCATTCATCTATCTGGGCTGAAAACATAAATGTCAAAAGCAGCCATAATATATCTGCACCAATAAAGTCATCAGTTATGCTTTCATACCACATAGAGAGAGAGGACTTTATTAACCTTCATGAGGATTAAATGCAAAAATAACATTATAGGAAAATATTTGGTAGTATTTTGGGTGACAGGTGTGTGAATGGGTAAAGTTGGGTGCAATGAAGCCAGTAAGTATAATTGGGGTCCTAAGCTGAGGACAGAAAGCAAAACATGGGCTCTTAAAATGGCTCTTTTCAAGTATTAAATCCTGTATATTCCCATTCAACACTCATTGCCTCTCATCCCAATTTGTCATCATTTCATCTCTATTGTGCAATTCATGGATGCATGTAACTTATTAGCAAACTATTTTCCCCAGTTTTGCACAAGCTCTTATGTAAGTAATATTATTTCCTTGCAAAAGGAGAGAACATTAACTAGGCTCTTTAAGTACAGCGAAGCATATGGCAGGTTGGAAGCCAACTCCTGAATAAACAGTAACACAGAAAATGCTACCTTTGGTGGCCTTAAATGCTATTGGGTTAGGGGCAGGTAGTTCTCTCCTCTCTTTAATGGCTCTGTTTTCCTCCTTGTGTCCCTACCAGCTCTCTTTCTCGTCTTCATCAATGACTAGTCTCAACAAAGACACTTCTGAGAGACTAAATCAGACAAATACACACATCACTTAAAAAGTATAATACATTCTTCATGAGGGACTAAGCCATAAGCTAAAGTCACAAGTTTCTAATTATGAACTTTCTGCATCTATATATAGAAACGGGAACTAGGGAGAGATTGTTCTTTGGATAGAAGGCATAAGACTCAAATATCAGATTAAATCTCATTTCAAGAAATTTACAGACCTTTTCAAGCCTTTCAGCATAAATAATTTTGTTGTATCAAATACACTTTGAAATAAGGATGGCTTTGCCTTGTAGATTAGCAGGTGGGTACTGTTTCTCAGTAGCCAAAAAAAAGAGGGGCTTCAGAAGAGTATTACAAGTGTCACTGCATTGGCTGCTGCTCAATTCGTGTTCCCAATCCACAAATTAGAAAGCAGCCATCTGCCTAGGTAGCTCCCACTTCTATAATACCAGGTTGACATCTACGCAGTCTGAAATAAACCATGCTGATCCTCGTGGGTTTTCTGCTGTCATCAGATGATCACAATAGCAACTAAATCTCTGGGGGACCACAACTCCAGACCAGATCTCTTTTTCTTAAAGGATTCACCAACCTGCCAAAGTCACTTGGTGAGAAAAATGAGTTTTAATACAAGACAAGGCTACCTTACCATGGAGAACTTTTTATCAGGCTGATTTAAGGGAAATCTTTTTAACCACTTAGGCTCTTTGTCTCTTTGGAGATATACTGAGAAGCTTGTAACTACCAAAATCTATCTCCAGAACCAGAAATCTTTTGTTTCATAAAACTTAGAGGTATTTGTTATGCCCTGTTTGTGTTGGAAAAAGAATCAATACACTATTATTTAACATAGGAGACTGAGAAACCTCATCCAAAGGACAGGCAACTTGATGTCCAGATTATGTAAATCATTTGCCTGCAAGAAAGCAATGTTGATTCTAGCACTGTGACTCTCTAAGTTTATCTTAACTCCATCTAAGTCAAGAATGTGTCTTCTATCCTTTTGTCCATTTATTCACAATATTTAATGAGCATTTATTCTGGGCCAGTACCTTCCTCTGGGCTGGGAATACATAAGTAAAAAGAATACATTTCTTGTCCACCAACTTAGTGGGGAGATGTGATGAGTATTATAAAGGAGGCAAAAAGATAAAAGAGCAGTATTTTGTTCCTGACAAAGTAAACAAAATCTCTCCAAAGAAGGTGGCTCTGGAGTAAAATCTTGAAGGTGAAATAGAATTTCAACAGGCAAAGCTAAGGATGAGGAAAGGGCATTATAAGTAGAATGATCATCAGTTTCAAAGGCAGAGAAGTACGGAAGCGTCAGGAAATGCTGATTAACAGGTTAGTGTGAGGCGAGTCTCATGTCATGGCTGGTGGCTGCATGTAAAGCTAGACAAGTGCATTTCTTACTAAAGAATTAGGATATTCTAAATCCAATCAAGGATACCTTTCAGGCTCTGACTTAAACTCTGGATGCTCTACACATAAAAGTTTACAGAAAGCTTCAGAGTTCACCAATTTCCTGCCAGCAATTTATGAACTTAGGTTAAGAATTCCTGCGGGAAGCAGTAGTAAAGCTAGAGAGATTTTAGGCATAAAAGCTTGCAGGATCAAATTCTTAAAAAAATATATCATCATGGCATCAATAATCAGGAGGGACTGGAAGAATTAATTAGTATAATCAGGAAGACAGAAACCCTTGCAATAAAGATAGAAAGTTGTTTCAATATTCCAGAAGACACCATTACACGGGTTCTTAACTATTCTGACCAACTGCAAGATAGTAACATGGATTTATACAAGCCCTGGCCTGGCCTGGATACTTCTAAAAGCACAATTTTTTAACTTTTATTTCAAGTTCAGGGGTATATGTGCAGGTTTGGTATATAGGTAAACTGCACGTCACAGGGTTTTGGTGTACAGATTATTTCTTCACCCAAGTATTAAGCACAGTAATGGTATCTAATAGGTAGTTTTTTGATCCTCTCTTTCCTCCCACCTTCTACTCTGAAATAAGCCCCAGTATCTGTTGTTCTCTGTGTCCACATGTTCTTATTGTTTAGCTCCCACTTATAAGTGAGAGCATACAGTATTCAGTTCTTTGATCCTGCCTTAGTTTCCTTCCTTAGGACAATGGCTTACGGATCCAACCATGTTGCTGCAAAGAACACGATCTTGTTCTTTTTTATGGCTGCATAGTATTCCACGATATATATGTATCATATTTTCTTTATCTACTCTACCATCAATGAGCATTTAGGTGGATTTCATGTCTTTGCTATTTTGAATAATGCTACCATATACATATGCATGCATGCATCTTTAGGGTGGAATGATTTATATTCCTTTGGGTATATATGGTAATTCTGTTTTAAGTTCTTTGAGGAATCGCCACTGCTTTCCACAATAGCTGAACAAATTTACACTCCCACATATAATGTATAAGTGTTCCCTTTTCTCTGCAATCTTGCCAGCATCTGGGTTTTATTTATTTGTTTATTTATTGGCTTTTTAGTAATAGTCGTTTGAGATGGTATCTCATTGTGGTTTTGATCTGCATTCTCTAATGATTAATGATATTGAGCATTTTCTCATATCCTTGTTGGCCGTATGTTTATCTTCTTTTGAAAAGTGTCTGTTCATTTCCTTTGCTCACTTTCTGGAGGTGTTTGTTTTTGCTTATAAATTTGTTTAAACTCCTTATACATTCTGAATATTCGACCTTTGACAGATGCCTAGTTTGTAAATATTTTCTCCCATTGTGTAGATTGTCTCTGTATTCTGCTGATAATTTCTTTCGCTGTACAGAAGCTCTTTAGTTTAATTAGGTCCCATTTGTCAATTCTTGTTTTTATTGCGATTGCTTTTGGCATCTTCATCATGAAATCTGTGCCAGGTCCTATGTCCAGAATGGTATCTCCTAGGTTATCTTCCAAGGTGTTTATAGTTTTAAGTTTTACATTTAAGTCTTTAATCCATCTTGAGTTGATTTTTTTAAGGGGTCCAGCTTCAATATTCTGCTTATGGCTAGCCAGTTATCCCAGTATTATGTATTGAATAGGGAGTCTTTTCCCCATTGCAAATGCACATTTTAAATGTTTAATTTTTAATGCTTAGAGATAGAACTTTCACTATAACCAAAAATGGAAAAAGAAAAAAGATACATGCACACATATATGAAAAGAAAATTTCAGAATCCTCTTGTCCAAGGGGATGACCACTCAGCCACAGAAAAATCACTCCCCTGTCCATCATTTACAATACAGGAACAAAAATGCAAGTTCATTCTTTCAACACAATCAAAGCTTATGCCAAGAGCAATAATAAAGTTTTGCAGGAGGTGTTAAACAATGGAGATATTTTTTGAGTCAAATAATTTTTATATTAATAACGCTTATACCAATAATCCCTACATTTAAGTTAAATTAAGTGAGAACCTATCACTCATTGTAGGGAACATAGAGAAAAAGGCCAATCTTGCCAATACTTACATTGAGTATGAAATATATTCATATAATACTTTTTACCTTTTTTGTTTTTAGTTACTGAACACCTGAAATGAAAGGAAGAAGAAGGGTAGGCAAAAATAGGGTCACAGAGCTTGATTGTTGAATCACTGAGGCATGGGACTATGACATTGAATGAAGGAAGGAAGAGGGTCTGAATGATATATTCTCAGGGAACACTGGGGAAGGGGAGCTATGAAGCCCAGAAAGAGGTTAGAGATGGTGAGAGTCACAGTTATTTTCCATGGTATTTTAAGGCATCTCATCTCAAATGTCTACCTTAGCACAACCAGATCCATGTCATGGTGATATAATATGACAGCTTCATTATACGTTATAAATAATGGACCCCAGGGCACGTGGTTGAAACTAGAACCTGGACCCTTTGGACCTTTCCCAAGTCCAGGGCTCTTTGCACCATAGAACACAAGTTTATGATGCAAAATGACTTTGTAGTATCAAGGTTTCTTGGGAAATTAATCAAATTATGCTACATGATTATGGACCTATGTGCCTCTAATGTTTTTTACATTGAGGGTTCTAGAACCAAAAGAATTTCTTTATAGTTACCCATCCATTCCATCCATCACTTCTATCTTCCCAGTAGGAGCAGTCCTAGAACCTTTGATTGACAAAGGCTTCTCACCTTATCCAGTAGGATCTCTACTCCAGACTGCACCAGGCTGCATTGATTGCTCCAAAGCCAGCCTGGCCATAGTGTGAAAAAGAACTGCTTAACGGGCTTGTGTCTCAACAAGGCACACCACCTGTGTGACAAGTGTTGCCTTTGGACATATTAGACTATGCATCTGTTACAGCTGGGATGGTTTTCACCAGGCAGCTTTTGCAGTTCTTTGAAACTGCAAATGTCACAATCAAGTATAATCTGACATTCTTGCTCATGTAAATATCTCTGAGAAGAAGAACAAAATGACACTATGGCTTGCTGCCCATTCCAGGCATTTGCATGAGGTATTCCCTCATCCAAAGCCCTAGCCTGCCCTCACAGCTTCACCAGGTTAACGTTCACTGCTCCTTCAGGATCTGGCTTGCACCTACTTGATTCAGGAGGAAGTCATTGCATCGTCCACCAACTCAGCATTAGATTACCCTGCCATGTGCTCTCACAACACTGTCCTCTAAATTATAGTGACCTGATTATGTGTTTATATTGATTGACAGATTATAAGATCTGTGAAGGCCTGAGTAGCCCCATTTCTTGGCATATAGTATGTGCTCAAATATTAGTTAAAAGGAATGAATGACTCAATCATGCATGCAGGCATGAGATATCTTAAAAATAAACCAAACTGCTAAAATTATTTTACTTTGTATAATGTGCTTGTTTTAAAAAAGAACAATTGTAAGCAAAGAGGATTTACTTATATAATATGCATATCTTCCTTAATGTGAATTTTTTTCTGTCTCTGATGTCTCCTAAAAAATACAAATCAGAGTACATAATTCTTCAAGAAGTCATGTAGAATCAGACTGTTACATTGCAGGGAAAAAAATTCAAGAAAGTTTATTCTGTCTTCATACTTCTGGAAAAGTTTACCAGCTTATTAGGTGAGATCTTGTGAAATTTGGATCAAAGAACTCTCAAAAAATTAAAAGAAAGTTATGACCAAAACCACAATTCATTGGGAATAAGTATTTCTACTTTTGCAGTTTGCCATTACACATTTTCAAGCAAAATGGTGCTTACAGATAATAATAAGCCTCCTTCTCATTCACCACTGTGTATCTTCTCTATAACAACCACCATGAGTCACAGGAATTGCCCAGGGCTGGATGCCACAGCAACTCAGGAAACCAAAACAAGATCCAGAACCGCTCCCCTGGGATCTAGCAATCCAACTCTCCAGTCCTAACTTATTTAACACAAGAACTATTACCATGTTAAAGGACACCAAGGTTATGTATGAGTCATTTTCAACCACAGAATTTGATTTAGTTACAGACAGAAAATGGCACACTATCAAATAATGCCATTTCATATGTCATAGGACACATCCACCACATCCAGTCCCAAGCCACCTCATGCCTCTTACTAACACACCTGCCAAAATCTTTTCACCCCTTAGGGCCCCTGATCGCCAGGAAAATGGTTTGAGGGAGAGCGCATTTCTGTGCCTGGGGGAAGCTGGCCCCAAAGACCCCCTTGGATCCTAACACCTGCTTTGCTGCAGAGACAAGTCAGGAGAAAACACCAGACAGAGGGTTCACATCTAAGAGCCCAGAGGTTTGCATCTGCACCTGCTCTGCCTTTGCCACTGAAACTCATGGGACCTCAAAAACATTTTGTGAGTTCCAATACTTCAGGCTTCATTTGGTTTTCTAGGCTGATGAAAAGAATAAAGTTACAAACTTAAGTGACGGGCTAGGAAATAGCTAAGAGAGAAAAAAGAAAGATTATTCAACCTTAAAGCAGGTAGTGGAAGCAGAGCAGGAACAGCCATACACTGTGTGAGCATATGTTACATGCAGGAAACCAAACTGCGAATGCGAAATATTCCATCTCATTGAATCATCCCAACCAGCTACCATGGCAGGAATTAGTATCTCCATTTTACAGAGGATAAAGCAAATCTCAGTAAGTTCAAAGCACAAAGCTAGTTTCAGTTCTTTTACATATTTACTATGCGGCCTTGGGCAACATATTACTTAAAATCTCAAGGCAGTTTCATTTGCCATAAAGTGGGGATAATACTACCTACATCATATAATTGTTACAAGGATTAAATTCAAAATGCATGCAAATCCCTTAGTGCCTGATATGGAAAATAACTAATAAACATAAATAGCACAAGTAGTAATTGTCTATACTACAAATGATGGCAATAATAGTACCAGTAACAATAACAAATACACCAATATTTTTGTGAAGTGGCAGAGCAGGGATTCAAACACAGGGCTTCCAGATTCTAGAGGCTTTGCTCTTAATTCACATATCTGCAATATAACGCTTAGCTAATAAGAATGAAGGTGCAGGAATGGATGTCTACAGGGGGGAAACAAAGCAAGGAGGGAAAGAGGATAGAGAGAGATGGGGGAGGCATGGAAAGAAAAAGTAGATCAATACTAATATACAAAATATACATATATATGTGAATACATATATTATAGATATAATTTTTCCTGCAGAAAATGGTGAACAGCTATTCTTTTAAAATGGTAATATGCACAACGCATTGTTTCTTTAGGTCAGGTATGTTATAGGAGATATAGTTATTCTCACCATACCAGCTTGGGGCTGGAGATACCCAGCTCCAAGCACAGAATTTATCCGATGGAAAGTACTCAACAAAGATTTGCTGATTGAGCTTTCTTTCCAAAGAGATCTTGATTAGAGCAGAAGTGCAAATGATCAAGCCTCCAAGGTCTTTGACCTGGGCAGGAGGTTACCTCTTCTGGAAAGGCTACAGGGCTGCTCTGCCTGAAGGTGGCCTCCCAGGCCAGGGTGAATCATCAGATCCATATCCAGCCCAGCCTTAGAAAGTCTCTTCAAAGTTGTGTTTGCAGAATGGCCATAATCAAAAAATCAAAAAATAATAGATGTTGGCTTGGATGTAGTGAAAAGGGAACACTTTTACACTGTTGATGGGAATGTAAACTAGTGCAACCACTATGGAAAACAGTATGGAGATTCCCTAAAGAACTAAAAGTAGAGCTATCAATTAATCCAGCAATCCCACTCACTCCTGGGTAAAAGAAGTCATTATACAAAAAAGATAATTGCACATGCATGTTTATAGCAGCACAATTTGTAATTGCAAAAATATAAAACCAACCCAAATGTCCATCTATCAACAAGTGGATAAAGAAAATGTGGTACATATTTACCATAGAATACTATTCAGCCATAAAAAGGAATAACATAATGGCATTCACAGCAACCTGGATGGAATTGGAGACCATTATTCTAAGTGAAGTAATTCAGGAATGGAAAACCAAACATTGTATGTTCTCACTCATATATAGGAGCTAAGCTATGAGGATGCAAAGGCCTAAGAAAGATACAATGGACTTTGGGGACACAGGGGAAGGGGTTGGAGGGGGTGAGAGATAAAAGACTATACATTGGGTACAGTGTACACTGCTTACATGATAGGTGTACCAGAATCTCAGAAATCACCACTAAAGAACTTATTCACATAACCAAATACCACCAATTCCCCAAAATCCTATTGAAATAATAATAAGAAGAAAGTATGTTTGTAAAGTCACAAAGAAGCAGTCATCACCCTGAATAGGAAAGAGGAGACACTATTTATGCTAAGACTAAAAAATTCAATTCTGCCACATACAGAAATAAAGATTTTGCTGAATATTGGACAATAATTTAGACTATGTCATCATGTTAGAAATACAATATTTGATTCACAAAGCTTTTTCTACCTCGTATGGATTATGATTAAAAGAAAAATCTACTTCTAAAAATGACAGGGATTTAGGATCATAATTTAATTTCTTCTTCTCAAGAAAAACACACAAAAACAAAACAAAGCAGCTGAGAATTTTCTTTAAAAATTTTGTCTGTCAAGATCATTATTAATGAAGTAGACAGAGGTTTAAGTTTTTCACAGGGAGTTAAAAGGTACTATTATTATTTCAAAACTTACATCTTAAAAGACCTTTGAATTGATGAATTTAATCATGTATGAAATTAAAATAAGGTGTTATCTTAAAAGACTAAATTTATTTTAGTACAATTCAAAGATTTAAATATATGCCCAAGGCTGACGGTTTATCAGTGTTGGCATTCTTAAAATAGCAAGGGAGGATGTGAATATTTTTTTTCCTAACAAGATTTGTAATTTATGTAGCAGGAACAACTTAATGTGCCAGTGATTTGTCCTCTTGCAACTGTGATTGATGACAAAGCACTAAATTTTACACATCAAAGAAATTAAACCTAGCTTTTCTGTGCATTATTGACCTTTACTGTACACAAAGTGGCACAGAAGAAACAAATTACACTGCAGTAAAGTTTTGGATTTCCTTTTCACATTGGATTTTATTCAATGGTTGCCTGAAACTGCTGACCAATGAATAAAGTTTTGTCTTTAGAAGATGCTGTTCCTGTTTGATGCAGGGGGAGAAAAGAAGAAAGAAGAAAAGCTTGAAAGTGGTCACTTTACCCACATATTATTGGATTCATTCTCCAAAGATACGAATTAGATGGCCTTCTTCACAGGACATTGGTCTAGGCCCGAATAGGAAATTCAAGCTACCACTGGTGAAATTCCAAGGAACTAGAAGATCCTAGAGATCTATTCAACAACCAATTATTTCCTGAGCATTTCTGAAAACCTGGCACTCTACTTGCCCTGGGGATACATCAGCAAACACGTCAGACAAAAGTCCTGGCCCATGTGGGGCTTACATTTTGTTAGAGGAAAATGTATACATATTTGCATATTTGTGTGTGTGAGTAGTGTGTTTAAGAGAGATGGGTATAGAGAAATATAAGAAGGACAAGGAGTCCAGGGTAAGGTTGCAATCTAAGCAAAAACCTGAAGAAGGTGAGAGTAAAAATTGTCCAGATATGAGAAGTATTTCAACCAGGAAGAACAGCAAGTACAAAGACCCTGAGGTGGTGCATGTGGAGCTCAAATAACATTCATGAGACCAGTGCTGCCAAGGCAGGTGGTGAAAGCGAAAGAGTAAGAGATGAGGAGAGGGATGAAACAAAACCTTCTGGAAGTTGAATCTGTCAATAAACATTTATGTACCTTTAAATTCTCAAAAACATCTGTGGGGTCTCTGTAATCTCTGGCACCTGGCAAACCCCCCATCTCTAGAAAGTACTGTGGTAAGCTTGTGCTTCCCTACATTCATCTCCTGAAGCTGCCACCCAGTGGATCGCTTTCTACCCTCTGGAATGCCCGAGAGAAGAACTGAACCAGCTTCCTGAGATAGACCAAGGGGGCAATGTTCATGACTGCTACCTTTTCCTACTCTTCTTCAGGACAAATTTCTTTGTTTTCTTCAACATTTCTCTTACAATGGCCATCCACGCACTGTCCCGACTGTCTTCGTGATACATTCCAAGCTTTGGGTGGGGCATTTGGAACTATATGCGGCATGCATTTTTCCATGCCAGTAACCTAATAGACTATGTAAACCTGGAGCAAACAGAAACAGGCAGGACCTCCCTCAGCCCAAGCCAGTGGTTCGCAAATGTGGCTGAATATTAGGATCACCTGGGGCAGGGGAGGAGCATGAAATATCCCAATGCCAAAGCTGCATCCCACATCAATTAAATAATCTCTGGCAATAACCCCGCCATTGGCATTTTAACTTCCCAGGAGTTCCAACGTGCTGGTCTGCATCCTTTCTTTCTATTGCTAAAACCTAAATTCTGGCAGTCACATCACACAGTGAATGACGTTATTTTTTAATCCCCAAGTCTATTGCACAATGAGGTTAAACTACGTGCCCTCTGTCAATTACTGTTGCAGTTTTCTTAATTATTATTTACTCTTATGAAACTTTAAAGGATTACATTCAGCCTATCTTTTTGTCCACTAAGGTCCCTCTGAATTCTGATTCTTACTCCATCTTGAGTCATCCACAAATTTAATCAGTATATCCTTACTGAAGTCAGAGATATAAGCACTGGCTAGGTAAGTGTGAAGAACCACTCCATAACATTCTGCTAGAAATCTTCCAGGCTTTGTTCATGCTAGCTCTTAATATTATGATATTTGTTATGAGCACCCTATCATGCCCAATTTGAGGATGAAGAAACAGTGATTCAGAGAAGTGAAATGGCTGCCTGGGATTACACAGATCAAGTGAATGTCTAGAAGTGAAGGTAGGTCCATATCTAATTTCAAGTCTCACGCTGTCTTCGTCAGCTACTTCTCATGACTGTTTAGCTCTTTGGCAACTCACTCAACTGCCCTACGACCCAGTAACCATTTCTTCAATAACAGCATAAGGACTTTTCTCATTTAAATTGATAAAAAACTAAAACTATTTCTCTAATAGGCATTTAAAATATATTTATTGAGTACCTACTATGTGCAAGAACTGCAAATATTTGGCAATGAAAAAAAATCCTTTCTTTCATTGAAGCTTAGATTTTTATTCCAGTCACTGAAGGAAATGAAGTAAATATATAGTAACTTAATTTTAGTGAATGCTTGGTTTTTCTAATTATCATAGCTTCCTTTAATATGTACTTAGAAATCAACCTTTTGTGATTTGTTCTAGAACCTTTTCCAGAATTTATATTGTAACAATCTTAAAAACATTTCAAGGGGTCGCTTTGAGTATATGAGAGTAAGAAATCTGGCTATTGGATTGCATCATGAAAAGATGAAAATATCAAAGCTAGCTCTAGATCAGTGCTGAGAGAGATTTCAGAAATGACAGAAATGTTCTATATCTGTGCTGTACAGTCTGGCAACCACTAGCTCATGTGGCTATTGTATTCTTGAAATGTGGCTCGTATGACTGAGAAAATAAGTTTTTTATTTAATTTTAATTTAAACAAATTTAAATAGTAGTGGCCGTCATGTTGGGCTGCACAGCTCGGGAGGAATCTAGGTTATGAATTGGCCACCTCTCAAAAGGGAAGAGAAAAAATAAAACCTTATAGACTCATTCCTTATGGCCTTTGCTCTTTCTTTGGTTTCTTTCAATTATATTTAATCCTTTTTTCCAAAAACAATCTGAGATGCAGGTGGCCCATTCATACAGTCATATACAGTAAGCATTCACCAATGAGGCAGTGGTCATACATGGAATTCATACACTTCATCTCTGACAACATATCCCTTTAGTGAGACATTCATCATCTAAAGCATGTGGCCTGAATTCCCCTAATCAGATGATGGTGGCCAGGAGAGGTGGATAACTCTACCTGCTGGGTTATGCCCAGGCAAAGCAGTCTCCTGGGAAGGGTTCAGAGGGAGAATACACACCTGCCACTATTCACCTCTCCAAAAGACTGTGTGTTCACTATTTTAATGTGCATGTGATAAGTGCTCTGCTGGCCTGTAAATTAGCACGTCTCTGTGATTCTACTGGGAATGAATAGAGCAAGAGGAATTTGTTTTTAACAGAACAGAAACTGGCATAGGTACTTTGATTGCAGTATTTGTTTCTTTCAGATCAAATATTTTTTAGTATAATGATACTAAGAAACTACATCATAGTGACACTTTTAAAAATTAACACAAGCTTCTGTAGCAAACTACCCACAATCAAATTTCCTTTACTTAAAACACAATGAAGGTTTGTTTCTTGCTCAATTACATCATGGTTTCACATGCACCAACAGGGGCTCTGCTCCATGTTGTGTTTCAAGGACACGGCATGCTTCTATCTTATACCTCCACCATCCCCTAGTACACTCCCATCAGAAGATAAAGAAAGACAGAAAATGTGGAGAATCATGCAGGAAGATTTTTAGGTTTTGAAGTACCATATGTCATTTCTAACAAATCCCATTGGCCAGAATCCAACCCCATGGCCCTGCACAACAACTCTTGAGAATGAGTTGCGCAATTCCTGTTAAGTGCCCAGGAGGAAAATGATCAGAGCTTACATGGTCTTTGTCACTATCCCTAATTTGTATTGTTTGAAAAATAGAACAGCTTGAATTAACAAAGTCATTCATTTATTTATTCAGCTATTCATTTCCAACATATGCAGTAAATTTAACCATTTACCAGATGTTTCCAGCACAAAAAGAGTCAGACTTTATAAGTTTCAGCTGTTTACTTTCTCCCTTTCTGTGTTTTAGACTTGCCAGTGGCACCCACAAATACTATCTAGCCCAGCAAGTAACTAACAAAATAATGCAAAAAGAAAATCCATGACCAAGAAAGCATCCCTTATTTCACTAAGTGGATGAGCTTCCTTATAAAAACCCTGAAACATTTCATGATTAATCCCCAAAGAATTTGCATTTTTAAATCAACTACCTGCATTTCAAAGTGGCCTGAAAAACTCTCTTCTTGTAGAAAAAAAAAATCCAATTGTTGAATTGCTTCGATATTGTGTGGTAGAAGTGGAACTAAGTCCCGATGCTCCTAAATATTTAGCAGCTTAATATACACAGGTCAGGTGCATTTTTCTGAAAAACTAAGGCCTCAGACTCCTCTTCAGGATTCAACAACTGAGAATCTAAATTCTAAGCCATCAGGAAGTATTTTTCAAACAATCAAAAAAACGGAAGCTGCCAAAATAAGGCTTTTGATTAAAAATCAACATGATTTCTACAAGCACAGGCTCAGGGCCCCAGCCTGCCGAGCCCTTTGAGAATGCTACTTATGGGACAAACACGGTCCAGAAAACGCCAATTTAATTTTAACAAAATGAGATTGTCTGGAAGCGTTTCACTATATTTAACATAGGGGAGCAGTTTCCAAAAATGAGGCTTAGATTTTTGGAAATAACAATTAGGAAGCTGTCTAAGGGGCAAGATCCAAAATATAATTATTGCTAAATGGAATGTTTTTCTGAGGATAGAAATGAAGTCTTTAACAAGCTGCATGAGCCCAAATGGACAGAAAAGGTATAATCAAAATGTTGTTTTTGTTTTAATATCTACTGGATATGCTTAAATGAGAAAGTCTAGCAAGTGAAAATTGTTATGAACTGAACTGTGCTCCCCACCAAATTCATATGTTTTAGCATTAATCTCCAGTATGACTATGTTGGAGATGGGACTTTAAAGAAGTAATTAAGAGTAAGTGAGGTCATAAGCATGGGGCCCTAATCCAATAGACCAGTGTCCTCATAGGAAGAGAAAGGGGCTTGGCACAGTGGCTCACGCCTGAAATCCCAGCACTTTGGGAGGCTGAGGAGGGTGGACCGCTTGAGGTCAGGAGTTTGAGATCCCATCTCTACTAAAACTGCAAAAATTAGCCGGGCGTGATGGCGGGTCCTGTAACCCCAGCTACTTAGGAGGCTGAGGCAGGAGAATCACTTGAACCCTGGAGGCAGAGGTTGCAGTGAGCCGAGATTGTGCCACTGCACTCCAGTCTGGGTGACACAGTGAGAGTCTGTCTCAAAAAAAAAAAGAAGAGGAAGAGATACAGAGAAAAGTCCAGGTCCACATGAGGACACAGAGAGAAGGCGGTTGTCTGCAAGCCAAAGAGAGAGGCCTCAGGAGAAACCAAACATGCCAACACCTTGACTGTAGACTTCCATCTTCCAGAACTGGAAGAAATGTATTTCTGTTGTTTATGCCACCCAGCCTGTAGTATTTTGCTATGGAAATCCTCCCAGATTAATATAAGGGTGAATACAAAAAGAATCATGTTAGTACAGGTGTCCAGACAGATAGATATTAAATTTGGATCCATATAGATAAGGTCCAAGTCATAGATTTCAGAACAAAGGCCAACCACAGGAAGCAGCTGCTAAATAGAAATGTACTATCACTTCAGCATACTAGCCAGAGAAAGGATAACTGTGGTTCACGTGGGGAAAGAAAACCCCAAAAAACTAAGATACATGCAGGTCTCAGACACAACTGCGATGTGACAAAGAAGGTTTTCAAGACACTGTGTTGTTGACTTCTAGAAAATGCAGCTCTCATCAGGACAATTAGCTAATGCATGTAGGGCTTAAAACCTAGGTGATGGCTTGATGAGTGCAGCAAACCACAATGGCACACATATACCTATGTAGCAAACCTGCACGTTCTGCACACGTATCCCTGAACTTAAAGTAAAAGAAAAAAAGAAAAAGAAAATGCAGCTCTAATTTCAAGTGGGTCTGTTCTGGGCACTGACCAACTAAACTAGTTGGAAAATGAAACTGGCTGGTTGCACCCCCTGGAGACAAGGTTATCTTAATAGAGCTGTTTAAATATAACTTGAGGGGCAGCAATTCTGACTTAAAGCCAGAAGCCAAAATAAACCCCAGGCTAATCCTCTAGAGAGAGTAAGGCTCAGAGTCTACAGGAAGGGTAGCCCGGGGGTGAGCAGAGGCTGAAATCAGATCTGCAGCTTCAAGTCCCCTTCTGAGTAAAGAATAACTGACATAGCCTCATAAATCATCCTGAGCATTTAACATGCTAGCAAATGTCAAGTAGTTCTTTAATAACTTTTAAACAATTGGTGGGGTCAGGCACTAATGGCTTCATCTTGGGACACCAAGATTCCTGGTGAGTAAGCTGATCTGAATTCCTCAGGGAAACATCACCACCTCTTCCACTACCTGTAACTTGTAACTTATAGCAGGACAGCTGCTAGCCCACATAATACCTTTGTGTGTATTAGGAAAAGGTGCCCCCTGTGAGGATACAGTCCTGCATCAGATGCAAGGCTTGGCAAATGAAGCACAGGCTGGCATTCAGTACCCCCTTGGCCCACTGGCTCAGCGTGCTTGACCAATATGCAATCTGCACAACCATATGAGATGCTCTGATGTAAAAGCCAGAGCTTCTGAAGCCATATGAGCCACTATGCTATGACACAGTAAAATGTCCATGCTTTTATCACAGCACAAACTCAGGGGATTCAAGAAGCACTCCAAGTGCAATGGACTCCAGGTCGAAGCAGACATTATAATAGGCACAACCTCAAAAACCTACTCTGAAGACAATGTAACTTAGCTATCAATCTACCAAGGAGACATTAGAGTAACAGCCTGAAACTTCTACGGAACCTTTGAAAATATGCAGGACCAAATAACAAAAGCCCAGAGAAAACTCTAGCAATTAAGCAAAATGAGTCATTAAACACAAAAGCTTTGAGAGGAGAACTACAAAAGATGAATTTATCATTAAAGATGAAGCTTAGAAGTTTTCGGGAGACCAAAGAAACTGGAAACTGGGACAAGAAAAGTTAAGGAAAATGAGCTTGAGAGCAAGAGAGACCTCATAAAATGCTTATCAGCACTAATTGTCTCCAGAGAAATGTGAAAAAGATACCTCTAAAATCCAGGTAAATCTAATAGCAGAGGCTGTTTAATGTGAAAAGTATTTATGATGCATATTGCTCCAAGAACGGTGTGACTGGAAAATGGCAGAGGCAGAATATTAAAAAAAAAAAAATGCAATAATTACTTTAGAAACTCCACCATCATAATGGAAAGAGATTCTTGCTCTGCTCAACAAGGCACTCAGATCTCAGCAGAGTTTAAGTCCAGAGATAGTTATAGCAACTCATCCCACCTTTCCAGACCCACCTATATGGACTCATATTTGGCCACTTTCAGCCTCTTGAGGTGTGATTTAATGGCTTGACACTGAATCGTTCCCTGAATGACTCCCTTCGAAAGTTAGACTGAAAAGCCCTCGGATTTCATCCAGAGAAGCAATCTCATGGTAAGAGTCCAGCTCCAGAAGACAGAGGCACATGGTTTGAGTCTCTGTCCTATTCCTAATAAGCTGTGACCTACTGGATCCAACTCTTCATAGGCTTTAATTCTCTAACCAAATGTTTAGCTATAAACATGTGCTTTCACAGATAAAGTGAAAATGACCAAACTGCGGCTAAATTCATGTGACATCTTATCATTTGCAAAGCACTTTCATATTAAATCACTGTTTTAATGATCATCAGGACAGCCTGCAAGTTGTAGCACCATCCCAATAGTCACCTTATATCCCTGGGGTCTAGGGAGGCTCCCACTAGTGGTGCCAGGCTGACCTCAGGAGGACAGGCCCAGGCCAAAGGTCTTGGTAGGCCCTGAGAAGGGGTAAGGGCTGTTTAAGTGGGGAGTTACAGGATCTTGAGTCCCTGTGGCATAAAAGGACTAGCATGGATTCTGGGTGAACTAACTTTTTGGCCCTGGGAGGGAGGGGCACTCATGAGTGGGAACAGCCGGAGATGGCTAATGCAGGCCCCTCTGAAGCACAGCAGCAGAACTCAGGGCCTGGTTCCTCTTATCCCCTCAGGATGGTGCAGCGTCTTCACAAAGTAGGTTCTAAGATCATTTTATATATTAGGCGCGTTGGAGCATGTAAGGTGAAAATCTAACAGCCAGCGAAGAATATGGACTATGGGAATCAATACCAGAGAGAAGATAAATTCTTTACCATCAATTTGAATGGGGGCTGTGGGTAACCACCTGGTATGGTTTGAATGTCTCCCTTCAAAACTCGTGTTAAAATTGAATTGCCTTTGTAATACTATTAAGTAATGGGGTCTTTGAGAGGTGAGGGCAGAGATCTCATAAATGAATTAGTGCCATGATCACGGGAGTGGGTTAGTTGTCAAAGAAGTAGGGTCAGTCCCATTTCTATCTCACATGTTTGCTACATGACACCTTCTGCCTTGGGATGAACCTCACCAGATGCCAGTGGCATGCTTTCAGACTTCTCAGCCCCTAGAATTGTGACCAAGTAAATTTCTTGTCTTGATAAACTACCCAATATGTATTGTTATAGCAACAGAAAGCTAACGAAGACACTACCTTTACTGTGTGTTCTCACAAATGGTGCTAAAGCCCATATAGGCAGGAGCAGAAGGAGCAGATGTAGGGGTAGTACAGCCCCCTGCTTGGTGGGACAGGCACACAGGCAGACAAGCCTGGCATCACAGTGAGACACACAGGCTCTGGAGTCAGAATACCAGAGCTCAAATCTCACCTAATGACTTGCTAGTTGGCTGGGCTATTTGGGCTTCAATTTATAAAATAGGGTTAACACCTCCTTTTAGGGAACTCTGAGGATAGTTAAATGAGAAAAATAGTGTAAAATACTGAGCACAGTGACTATTAAAATTATAGGAAGAGGAATCAAAAGTTCAACATAATGGAGTGACAGTTTTCTTAATATTTGGAAGAAGGCCACCTGAGACTTCCTTCTTTCCTTGGGAATTCTTAAGAAATGTCAATGGAATGAAAAATAAAATAGCATATTGCTTCCTCAAGGGAAGGAAACACCTCTCCATGATATATTGTCTAATACTGCCTATTCAGAGGGACAGAAAGTACTAATTCTGTAGTATAAAGAAAAACAGCTTAACCTGAGCAAGGTAAATGGAGTTGTTTTTCTGGAAGTTATCATTTAAGCATGAGCTTCATAAAAGCAGTATCTTTACTGCTAATGATCATTGTTAATAACAATCACCATCTATTGAGAGCCTTTTTAATGACAGCATTTTTCTTTTTCTTTTTTTTTTTTGAGATGGAGCTTCACTCTGTCGCCAGGCTGGAGGGCAGTGGCTCGATCTCAACTCACTGCAACCTCCACCTCCTGGGTTCAAGAGATTCTCCTGCCTCGGCCTCTGAGTAGCTGGGACTAAGGTACACACCACCACACCTGGCTAATTTTCGTATTTTTTAGTAGAGATGAGGTTTCACCATATTGGCCAGGATAGTCTCGTTCTCCTGATGTCGTGATCCGCCCACCCCTGACAGCATTTTTCTAATTGTGAGCATTAGTGCAATTCTTCACATCTCTGAAAGATGGGGATATATTTAGTTCTGCTCAGAAATATGGTCAGCTGCCTAAATTTCTACAAGTGGAAAGCAGCAGAGTTGGGATTTGAATACAGAACTAACTCTAATTAGTCACACTCCTTCCACACCCTCACTGCCTTCAACAGCCTAAATGGGAATTAAAAGCCACAAACCCTCAGCTCTCACAAGCTGACAACAAAAGAGGTGTAATTAGGCTCATCTTGAAAGGTAGCATTATTTTCTGTTCTGTTCCCTGTACTTCAAAAATATCCTTTCACTGTGGAATCATAGAACTTAATCACATAATCATGACTTATGGCCTTATTTTTCCATTTCTTGAAATACAAACGTTTTGGATCCAAAGACCATGTCTCACATTTTATTATATCCTTCTCCATAGAGAGAACCAAGTCATAACATGAAAGGAGCTCAAGAAATACCATTTAAACAAATGAATGATGTTCTAAAGAGTGAAGTAATGTAAGAACCAAATTGGGAGGATATAACGGTGCTGGCTATGGTAAGAATCAGAAAGGCAACTTCATTCAATTTCAAAATGGAAAATATCACTGACATTCACTGTTTGGGGATCCATGGTCTAATCTCCTTTAACATCCCTAGTGCTTAATCTGTCAGTCATCACACACAGATTTAGTACTTACTGCCAGATATTCATTCTCAATTCTTTGAAGCATAAAATCGGCAGCATCAGATAATACAGAGGAGGAAATACTTTCTCCCAAATGCTTTGGGAGAAAAAATATATGCACTTTCATTATTCCTCAATGCCATTGTAGATTTCTCTCCTCCTTTACAACATCAAAACAGCAGCAAGGGTCTCATTCGTAAGTGCAGGCTAACTTTCCCTTAGAGGATGCCTGATGGGACAAAACAAGGTGCTCTTTTGAAAGGGGGACTCAGGTGTCCAGCTGGCATGTCGCTGGCCCATTTCCTTTCCTCATCCCCTGAATCATATCTACCAGTCTTTTGGCCCCAAGGTCAGTCTTCTGTAGGGAATGATGAATCAGGCATGATCTGTGTGTTGGGGAACCGTAAGCAAGCAGGGAGGTAGATGGGGAGATGCAGTGGCTGCCCACCATCAGGAAGGTAAAGGCAGCGTCTGTGGACTATTGAGTGTACAAGGGGCTCTTTCTTCTAAAGCAGCCATTCTCTGCACTGTTAACACAGAAGGGCATTTGGAAGCATTTCATTCAGGTAGAAAATTATTTAAACACTGATATAATACTCTTAAAATAACTGCATAAGTGCTTTGGGGCTAAATCAGATCTAAGCTGGCCAATCCTTCACTCAGCACATGCTGAAGAGTGTTGATACTGCGCCAAACCTTGTGCTAGGAGACTGGGAATATAAAGATAAAAGGTCTGGCCTGTCCTCATGGGTTCCACAGTTCATGAAGCAAATGACGTTGGGAATAATAGCAGTGGTGGGGAAGTTATAGAACTGCTGACATTTACTGAGGACTCACCATGTGCCTGGCATTTTCCTAAGCACATTTACATATAACAATTTATGCAAGTCTGCAAAAGAATCCTATGAGGTAAGGTACAGTTATTAATGTAAGAATCCAAGGCTACTTGTACTCAGATGAAGTGCTATAAAAATCCAAAGAAATATCCCATATTACTTCTCACTCAATTTTCTTGAGACTACCAGTAATAGTTACCAAAGAGCTAAGAGAAGATTATGGAAATAAAACTTAAAATAAAAAGTTCTACCAATGTTTCTATCAAATATTCCCTACATGCCATAGAAACATAGTGCTACTGCCTGGTTTTAGAAGAAGACACACATCTTGCAATAAGGAATATACAGAATAGTGCCATTTGAGAAATACTGCTCCTGGACATCCAGGCCCAAAACCCCACCCAAGCACATACCCCCACCCTCACAGTGAAATAAAAAGGACTCTTCCCACCATCAGAACACCCAGTTCCACCCAACTCCCCTCTGCAAACAGATAGATCATCAGAGACCAGATGATCTATCTAGTTCTCATTTCCAACTCTACTTTAGAATTTTAAGTAATTCTTCAGATAAGAGGATCACGTTTTTATCTACTGTCTCTACCCCCATATTTATTGCAACACTGTTTACAATAGGCAAAATACGGACTCAACCTAAGTGCCTATCAATGGATAAGTGGGTAAAGAAATTCTGGTATATATATATATATATATACACACACACACAGAGAGAATATTAGCCATAAGTAAGGCACTTGCAGCAACACTGATGGAACTGGAGGTCATTATGTTAGGTGAAATAAGCCAAGCACAGAAAGACAACCATTGCATTTTCTCACTAATTTCTGGCAGTTAAAAAATTGGATCTCATGAAGATAGACAGTAGATTTGTGGTTACCAGAGGCCAGGAAGAGTAGTGGGGGTGAAAGGTATAAACAAAGGTGGATTAATGGGTTGATAAAGGTTAATTAAATACACAGTTTGATAGAAGAAATAAGAGATAGTGTTTGATAGGTCAGTAGGGTGATAATAGTTTACAATAATCTATCATATATTTCAAAATAGCTAGAAGATAATAAATTAAATGTTTCTAGCATAAAGAAAAGACAAATATTTAAGGTGATGGATACCCCAATTACACTGATTTGATCTTTACAAATTATATGTGTGTATTAAATTATCACAGGTACCCTGAAAATATGTAGACCTATTATATAATTATATATATATATTATATATATATATAATTATATATATATATATAATTATATATATATATAATTATATATATATGTACATATATATATGTACATATATATATATACTGTAGAATATATATTGAAAATATATAATGGAAAAAAGTATTTCTAAAAATGTATACACTTTAAAAACACAATTTTCACCTGAATCACATGCTAAATATAAATCATTATTAATTTATTCACTAAATATTTACTTCTTGTATTTTCTTATCACTCCTTATTGTCTTTTATTCATTTTTTGGCATTTAAACGTAAACTTTCTTGTAATTTTCCTAAACAGTTTAATACATAAGTCACCTTTTCCCTCATTGGAGTATAATCATCTGAAGGGCAGGGTCTATACCACCGGTTCTAAACCTTCCATGTGCATCAGAATCACCTGGAGAGCCTGTAAAACTTACCAACCACAAACTAATGCCAATTGATGTTAAATTGATCTAGTTCTCACACATGGCTGCACCTGATTAGGAGGAGGCTTTACAATTTAGTAATGCATGGGCACCCCCTGCACAAATCCTGAGTGCCACCTCCATGGATCTGAGTGCCACCTGCATGGATCTGAGTGCTGCCCAGGTCTCAAGAGTTTTCTAAAATGCTCCAGGTGACTCTGCTCTGAAACAAAGACTGGGAACATCCTCATATTCCTTTGGCATGTACCCTAGGACCTAGCCCAGAACTTGTACATAATTGACTTTTGTAAGTTTTTTTAAATCTATAATCCAACAATTTCACTTAAAATATTATAAATTCCAATCTTGCAACTCTCCACAAATTAATCAGAACTGAATTGTATGTTAAAGGTGACATATTTGGATCTCTATAAGGCTGCAGACTGATTATATCAGGAAGTGTGTCTTTCCTCAGTAGTTAACTTCTTCACAATTAAAATGAACCGAAGGACATTCAGATCTCTGTATTTAACACCCAGGGTCCAAAGGCCACTTCAGTATATACCTAGTAAATCAGTACATAGAAAATCAGTACATCGAAAATGTATATGGCTCTGAGGCCATACACAGATGACTTGCTTGCACTTTTAAGACTTTGGGCAGATTTTTCCCTGAAAAAAAATTGTTCTCAACATCCAAAACTGAATGGTTTTATCAGAATGAAAAGCAGCCTGTTGGGAATAATTACTTTCCGATTGCAAACACTTCACACTTCTCTCATTTATGTTGTCTCTACTTCCCTTTCCAAAAACCTACACGCACATTCAACTGTTCCTACTGCAAGGTCTCCCAAGAGCCATAACTGGAAGAGGCTGGGGGAGAGAGCTTGGGGAGGAAGTAGGGTGCTCTTCACTCTCATTTGACCCTTAGCTTTATCAAAGCAAGGCTTAGGGCTTCACACATATATGTATTCCCTCCTAGGACCTAGTGGAGGCCTTACACAATAAAGGTCTGAATAAATACTTGTGTTGAATGTATTTAAAGCTTTGGAGCTAACTGTATATATATATGTATGTATGTACACACGCATACATACAGAGACACATTCTCCACTCACACCTCTTTAAAGAATCAGCTTGGAAGCATCAGTGGTTCTCCCTGCTCTCCAGGTAAATGCCACTGCCTTTGAGGTAAACTTGAAGTCAAAGGTATATTCATGGTTTTGCATCTCTGTGTGCCACCCTTCCAACTGTAGACAGAAAATTCACTTGATTTGCCCTCTGTGTCCTTCAGGGGTATTTCTGACATTTGGTCACTTTACTCAGGAGTGCTGAATCAGTTCATTACTTTTGCTTTAATGGAGATTCCATTATTTTACCAAGTCAATGTTCCCAGAGGCTTTAGTATAGTTAAATTTTACTAATGCATCTGCCAATATATGTTGTGCATGCCGAATGCTGTGTACACAGGGGTTATTGGTAATTATAAACTTGAAATTTCCACTCTGCTTCTAAGGCATATTCTTGTCTTTTTATATGTCTTTCTGTTAAAATCACAAATGATCCCACTCAAAGGCACTTGTTTATCTCCTTTCTGCAGAGGCCTGCAATTCCCACTCCCCAACTTTTCTACTTCTTTTTCCTCTTGTATTTTAATACAGTAACTCTACAAAAATGTCGTTTATTCCTGTCTTTGAAGTTTATATTGAACATTTTTTTCTCCCTACCACCTACATTCTGACTTTCTAAGCAGGGAAGCTATTATCTTTTTCCAGACAGAAGACTCCAAACAGTTGTCATCAGTGCCATCTAGCCCTATGACCACCTCTACATTCTGTTTCCAACCTAATATGGCTTGGCTGTGTCCCCACTCAAATCTCATCTTGAATTATAGCTCCCATAATTCCCACGTGTCATGGGAGGTGCTCAGTGGAAGGTAACTGAATCATGGGGGCAAGTTTTTCCCATGCTGTTCTTGTGATGGTAAACAAGTCTCACAAGATGTGACGGTTTGATAAAGGGGAGTTCCCCTGCACAAATTCTCTCTCTTGCCTGCCACCATGTAAGACATGACTTTGCTCCTCCTTTGCCTTCCACCATGATTGTGAGGCCTTTACAGCTATATGGAACTGTGAGTCAATGAAACCTCTTTCCTTCATAAATTACCCAGTCTCAGGAATGTTTCTATTAGCAGTGTGAGAACAGACTAATACACAGCTCAATGATTAACTCTAAATTTTTGGTTCTCAGTTTAAACATAAGAATATAATAATCTTGGCCTTTTTTTCTTCTTTTTTTCACACTGCTGCATTGGGGTACAATTTGTTTTGCATTACTATCCTACGAATGGAAGAACTTAGTGAGGACATTTATTATTAATAATCTTCAAATGTCAAAAATTTTATAGCAGTCTATTTCCCAATCATAGAAACACTGGACCTTGGGACACTGTATCTCAGGGGCATTTCTGGTTCCCTCCATCCATCGTGCCTCCTTACCACCATTGAGAGATTGTACTCTCTTTTCCTTCTCCACACATCAAATTGTAAATGGCCTGGATTCCTAGACCTGGAACCAACCAACATATCTACAAATACACCCTTCCTTTATTTTAAGAATCTATTAAATAATTTCAAACTTGTGTGAGATTATATATTTCCTATACTTTCCAAACTTTTTCACAAAAATTTCAATAACACTTAAACCAAAGACTAGCTCAACCAAAACCATCAAATATTATCTAACTGATATAAAGGGGCTTATGTTAAGGATATACACATAGCATGGTAGCCACCATTAATCAGAAAATAGAAGTCGAAGCAATATGGGTTGTTTCATTCTCCCACATGCAGGAAACCATCTGAGCTGGTTGAAATAAACAGAGGTTTTTGAAAGAACCCTGAAGGATAGAGGAGTCTTTCAAGGACCCCAAAGGCATGGATGAGTTGGGTCTTGGGAACTTACAGAAACTGGAGACTGCAGTGCACCAGGAATGACTGGGAATTCTTTGTCTGTATTGCTTGTCTTTGCTTCTCCCCATTCATCCTTCTATTTCTGCAGACCTGGTTTCTCAGTTTTCCTATTTACATAGCAGAAAATGGCCACACACAAAAGGCATACTGGGAATATGATGGAGCCAATTACAAAGTCTCAGATGCCAGGGCTGATTAGAATAACTTGGAATAGAAGCCCAATATGGTCCAGTCAGTTACAGCTAAAAAGTTTTATTATACAAAAATGGTTTTTGTCATACTTACTATGTGGATAGTTGGGCAGGGTGAAATTACCAGGAAAGAAAAAATGGTTCAGTAGATAACCCACTGCAAATTTAATTTTGTCCACCCACTTTTTTCCATTTTAATACACAACCAAGCTCTCATTTAATCAAGAATCTTAACTGTCCCATTTGGGATGGCTTTAAATCTCAACTTCCCAACTCCTTCAGGACAAATGGGACACATAAATTAGAAAAATGAAGGTCGCCAGACCAGAAAATATAAATCTTCTAAGGGTTTTAATTCATATATGAGCAAAAGACTATATTCCACATTATGTGGGAAATGTTATGAAGCATCTTATTTTAATTAAAAGAGCATTGAAACTATTGCTGAAATTTTTAAGCATGAAATCCAAGCATACAGCACAGAATTTCCTTTGAGTCAGATTAGCATAAGGCGACGGGACCCAATTTCAAAATGGTCATGATAAATCACAGTCATTTAGAATGCACTGGATTTTAGTTTCATGTAAATAATACATTACTACCTTCAAAGGTCAGATATCTAGAGTACATACCAGTCAGGAAAAAAATTATACAATATTGAACAATGTTGGTACCTGAGACTTAGTTATATGACATCATAACCCTTAGGTGATAACTACACATCTCTAAATTAAAATGTTAATTTCTCATCAAAAGTGGATTTTATAAAGCAGAAGCATAGCTCTACTACTCATGAACTCAAGGGAGTTTTCCTTATGAAGTGGCAAGTGATATCTGGCTAGAAAGGTGTATCTCCATTATAAGGCCTCTACATAATTCAGCAGTCTGGCCCGACATCAATCCTATCAAGGTACAGCATCTGTCCTCAACTCTAGATTTTATGATTCAGAGCTTCTATTTGGCTTATACCAGAGGTAATTATGGCAATTTTTATAACCAGCCATAACCTTCTAGGTCTTAGAGGATCCAATCACTTCAGAAGAACACTAATGAGCATCTAGAACCATATGAAACTTTTACTCATTGAAGGAAGTGAAGGACATTGAACCATGGATGGAAAGTTTGCTTCTCTCCACATAGTTAACTCTTCCAAACTTCCCTGACACTGCCACATCCTAGATTTCCTGCTCTGAAATATCTTCTTCACCAGATCCTCCAACTCTTGCCATGATCTACTTGATGTCAGCCAGGACCGGCTGTTAGTCCCCAGCCCTTCCCATTCAATGCATTCAATGCAACCTTTCTTTTTTTTTTTTTTTTTTTTTCAAGAAAAAGAGAGAAAAGCAGAAAGAAAGAAACAGCAAAAGAAAGAAAAAAAAGAATGAAAGAGAGAAAGAAAGAGGAAGAGAAAGAGGGAGAGAGAATGGGATTCTTGTTTTATTGCCCAGGCTAGAATGCAGTTTAAAAATGGGCATTAAAAAACGCTTTTATGCCAATAATTGTGCTTAACAATGGAGACAGGAAGGAATAGGGGATGGAAATAACAAATGAGCAGCCAACCAATATTTTATTTAAACCTGTGAAATGCTATGCAATTGCTGAGGAGTGAATTACTTCCTGTTATGTGGTCACTTTTAAAATAAGTATAATGTGATACTGAGAAAAATGTATGTTTTGTGGATTTGGGGAGGAGAGTTCTGTAAATATTTGTTAAGTCTAGTTGTTCCAG